>JAQIVZ010000716.1:0-52437 GCA_034700945.1 Arrhopalites spinosus | reverse complement strand
TTCGGTGGTCCTATCTCAAATTGACCATCGTCTAACTCTTAGTCCTTTGTGACAACCTAAATAATTTGCACTGTACAGATACTTGTGTACAATTTTGCATGTGCTATCTCCTGCTTCTACAACCATTTAAATAGGGGGAGGCCTTCATTAAATACTTGGATATATATAAATATTTGCATAAATATATAAATCCTATGAGATAGCCAGCTATTTCATGGTACATCTAAGCCTGAACAAAAAAAATAATTTTTTTTAGTTATTCTCGAGTGGAGTTTTAGTGGAGAGAGAGAGTTTGCATGACCGAGCCAGAGAACCAGAAAACCGGTACTGGATGAGATGATGCTTTGCCAATATAAATGCAAAGTGTATGCACAAAGAGAGAGAGAGAGAGACAACTGGATATAGATTAGATGTGGAGAAAAAAAACGGCTGGAGGTTATACTCGTATACATGTACACTACATAAAGTGGCATGGGAAAGGAATGAAACGACAGAGGCACATACACATACAACTTTGTAATAGTAGTAGTAGAGGAATTTATAGTGGGTAGCAGGGGGAAAGCGGTTTTGTGAAATGTTTACTCCAATTCTATGGGTATTATGAGTACGTTTGGAAAATGAAATGAATTTTTTGAGTCAAGGAAAACTCTCTCATATATACCTACATACTCTCATAGTTACAATGATATGTGTCTATATAATATATTATGTATATGTAAGTACTTTGAATTTTGGATTCGGTTTCTCTTCTTGCTTCTTTTTTTTAAAAAAATAATATTTATATATATATATATGCCATATATGAATGAAACTCTGTGGAAATGAGAAATGAGGAGCTTTTCTCAATGGCAAACATTTGGAGGTCCACATGGGCTTGAAGGAAGAGGTTGGTTTGTGTATGGATGAAGTTTTTTGAAGCCGTGCATGCATTGCTTCTCTTTTTTTCTTCTTCTGTGGCTGGAAATCTGTCTCTTATGAATTTATGATAGCCTAGAAGAAGAAGGAGTAGTAGTAGTAAAAGGAAGGCTCTCTTTTTTTGTAAAAAGGCATGATGATAAATATTAAATATATTCATCTTGGCCGTCTCTCACACTCATGGCTAATGAGGGGAATTTTCTCAACATTTTTCTATGTCCAAAAAAGAGTTTGTTAGAAAAAGGGATAGAGATGATGGAAATTAAAGAAGAAGGAAGGAGGAGGACGCAAGAAATCACATCAACTACATAATCTTCCATTAAGAGTTGGAGTTGAGCATCTTTCTAGAGGGAGAGAAAAGAAAGTCCAATACAATCAAAGAATAAATTCACACATAGAGAACAAAAAAAAACTTGAACAGGTTTTTATCTTTACAAAAAAAAATATAGTAAAGAAGAGGGATGGATTTTTAAAAACTTATTATAGAAATATTATTTTATACGGAGAGGGAAAAGACAAGACCATAAATTGCTAATTTGATCGAGACCGAGAGGAAAGAGAGAAGTGGGAATGTGACGATGAAGGGATGAATTAGAGCCAAGTTTAAAATTGACAATATGAAATATTATATAAAAAAGGAATGTGGCCCTAGTGGCTGGGGGGACTGTGTGTAAAAAAAGATGTCGAAGAAGAGAGGAAGGAGGAGGAGAAAAGTAAGAAGGAAAGGGATGAGAATTGTGATGATGAAAGTTAAACATGGTACATATTGTGCTGCCGTAGCAATGTACAGTTTAGTTATGGCTGGCCATCCAGGAATTCAAGGAGACATGGACAGAGAATGAATGCAGTCAAGTGCAAGGGAATATGTAAGGAGCAGTAAGTTAAAGGTTAGATTTGTATGATGTATTGCCAGGTTTGTGTGATTTGTGTAGTTTCTTACGTCGTGGATTTTTTGGGTGGTGAAAGAGGTGAAGAGTAAGGGAAAGAAGTTTTGTGTGTGTGAGTGTACATATGATTCTATAGCTTTACTGGATATATAATAGAATGTGCAAATTTTACTCGAGTGCGTTTTCTACGAGAGAGAGAGAGAGAGAGAGAGAGAGAGAGAGAGTATGCAAAGGAGGATAAAAAAGAATGGGGAAAGAAATACATGGGTTGAGGGTGAGAGGAGTCATATCTCGTAACTGCTGTAATGGAAGAATAGATTTTTCATCCGAAATCCATAAAAGTGATAAATGGAGAGTGCGACACACGCATGTTATACACACATACATACATCTCATTCCACTTTATACCTGAGTCTCCGGTATGAAGGAGCAATTGTATTTATGGCGTGGTGAAAGACGCTCTGAGAGAGAGAGAGCGAGAGAGGAGGAGGATTCTATACCTTTCCCCATTTTATTTTATCGCCATTTTTACGCTCCAACAACTACGATACATTTATATTCAGAATTCAACTGCAACAAGACTACTTGGAGGGGTAGAGAATTTTATATTGCAATACGATGCCATGCCATGAATGTACGTGATGGGCTTCAAACTTAGAGCCAAAGTGTGTAGAGAAAGAGCTCTTAGAGAGAGACAGGGAAAGGAAGAGAAGGGAATATTTGTAAGATTGTAGGTGGAGGGAGAAGAAAATCAGAGATTTGTCGATTGTCTTTCGCCTCTATTTTGAATGGTGACTGGCTTGAAATGACAAGAGCGTTTCCAAGTGGGGTAGCCCATCTACACTTTTTTTAGTCTTGAAAAATTGAGGCTGAAATGGGACTTTTTTTCCCTTGTTGTTTTTTTTACGTTTCCGATCAAGAGGACTCTGAAGAGAAAACGACAAAGAAATTTCTTTTTCAGCCTTTTTTAAAGGGAAAACAGAGAGACGAATGATGCGAGGGACAAGTCTCTGAGTGTTTGTGTATATTTTTTTTGTGGCAACAATTTCTTGTATAATGTTTTGATTTGTTTTTGTGTGTGTGTGTCTGTACAAGTATTATGTATGACAAAGAGGAATCTTGTATGTCTCTGATGTGATTGTCTGTTTGAAGGTGTAGACTCTGAGAAACAATATAAAATGAGATGAAACACTATTTTGACTACAACTTCACTTCAACTTGTTCATGTTACATATTCTATTGATAAAATTTTTATCTTGATCCCAGTATTTTAAAAAGGATTCATGAGAACAAGATTCTCTTACATTTTTCTCTTTTGTCTTCTAGTTACATTTGTATGTAATGTAAAATTGTATGATAAATCTTTCTTTTATATGCGTATCATATTCCTCAAACTCCTGAATTATTGAAACAGACAGTCAGACAGAGAGAGAGAGCAGAGTCATGTTGAGGTTTCATTTGTCAAAAAAATTTGATTTGATTAGACAAGAGTTGATGAGGTGTTACAATATTATGTAAGATTTTTTTTTATGTGATGAGGCTTGTCATTCATTTAATGGAATAATTATGTAGTAAGAGAAGTGAGTACAAAAAATAATGTAGAGTAGAAGAGAGAGAAAAAAGGGGAATTGATCAAATGGAGGGTGTTGGTTTTGATTAAATTGTATAATTTTTTATTTTTTTGGGAAAAACAAGTAAAATGAAAAAGAAATGCCTCTCTCAATATGGCAACATATGAATTCTTTTTTCGTTTTGCCATTTGTACGAACGTCATGGTGTAATGTATGGATTGGTGCAACCTGTTCATCCCGGTGGGGGCAACGCAATTCATAGTTATTATTCCATATGTATGTATATGAGGGAGAGAGAGCGTCTGTTTTATACGCATCTTTTTGGTTATTCTCGCTGATCGGGTTTTCACAATTTTTCCCGTGGATAAGGCTTGTGGATTTTTTTTATGGAGTGTGTATGTGCTACTTTGGTCTTTTTTTTCTCTACATGAGAGAGAAGTGTATGTACATGTGTGTGTATGGTTGTCTGTGTGTGAGCGAATGTGTAGGTGACGGTTAAGATAAAGAAACCGTATATGTTCAATTTAAGAAATTTAAAAGAAATGAGGGCGTCTTTTTCACACGCAATATATTCTCGCCATTTACTATATCAAAAAGTTAAAATATGATTGGTTAAAATTCCATTTTTTTCCCTCCATATATATAACCCCATAATATGGTGAGGGCTTAAATTCTTAAAGATGGTATAACTCATTTAAATATATTATTGTATGGTCTTGACTTAATAAGATTGTAGGAAGAGTGTAGAAGGGAGTTGATGATGGAGAAGGGATTGAGAGAGAGAGAGAGAGAGAGAGAGAGAGCTTTTAAATATGGATGATGTATAGTTGTTACATGGAGTGCGACATATAATAATGGATATTTTATACATTATTATTATATGAATTTTTTTTCTTTTATTTTATTTTTCCATAGATGAGGGTTTCCTGCGTATGTCACGAGGAGGAGAAGCGTTTGGTAAGGGAAGGCACACTACTAATTGTTTATGTATTTAGACACCCTTGGGTTTTTCATATCATCTTCTAGATTACTGAGTACATAATGTTGTTAGTTTCATCAGCCATATTTACGTAATTCCTTCTCTTTATACTTTAAGGTCGTCGGCCTCCACCACCACCGTTAATTTTAAATCAACCCCATTTGTCGACGACACAACCTCCAAGACATTTTCAAACTCCATCACCACATCCAAAGGACAAAATAAAGCCACCAGCTCAAAGTTCACCCCGACATGAGCAGCAGAGTCCAAGTGGAGATAAAACAGTGGAGAATGTCAATAGTAATCACTTGAATCGAACCGGTAGCGGTCAAGTATCCCTGACTGAAGATGAACATGGTGTTGAAGGACATGGAGCTTTGGGTGTCGGTCCTTCAAGTGGAAGTAATTCTAATGGACAGATAGTAGTGGGAAAACCCTTGGAGAAAGATGTGAATGCTGTCTTCTCCAAAGTGTCTCCAGGAACAGGGACTGGTTCCAGTGACTCTGGAGTTGATTCAGATACCCATCCACTACTTGGAATTACTCCAGCCGCTCCAGGTATTGTTTCCCCTTCTCAATTTATAATCTCTTTTCCATACATTTTTATACTCTTTTATTTGCAACCCAAAATATAAAATCGAATTGTAGGGAATATATTTAAAAAAAAAATTACATTTAAAATGAAAATGTAACTTGAAAGATTGGACATGGATGTAATATTTATGTAATGTATACTAATTATTTAAACATTCTAGGAGAAGCATTTGACTTCAACCCTATTCTTTCAAACCCTGCTGTCACCCGTATTTTAGCTGGATCTTCTGGTAGAATTCCCCAATGGGAACCAATGGGAATGGGAAACCTCCCTGATCTACATGGTAATGCTCTAATGAATATCTTCCTACACCCGCCATTCATGTTAATGCTCCAAACTTTCTACGTCAGAATATGTTAGAATACTCAATGAAAACTTGTAAGCCATGAGAGACAGAGACGGAGAAAAAAAAATGTATTGCAAAGATATAGTTGAAGGCATGGTATCAAAGTATTACAATTTTTTTTTGTCTCAACGAAGAGAGACAGAGACATTGAGCTTCCTTCCATATTTACATGAGTTGTAGGAGGGAAGGAGTCACTGAGGGAATCGAAGAGTAGAGTCGAAATGAGTTTTTCACGATTTATTGGTAGAAGATTGTGGTGGTGTGCACACTGACTCTCGTTGACTACATGGGAGAATTCTTTAAGACTTTTTGTGTATATTTTACTATCCTTCTCATAGATATAGATATATATTTTTTGAATCAGTATTCTTTTCCTTCTTCATTTTTTGTGTGTTGATGTTCTCGTCTCTCTCGTATTTTTTTATGTCTCTGGTTTTTAATATTCTTGGTGATATATATATTGTATATGAAATTGAAGAATGTTTTGTTTTTGTTTCTTTTTTTCTCCTCCTCGTCGTCGCTGTATAGATTTAATACCGGAAGTTAACTACACTGGAGATACAAATAATAATCGAGGGTACAACAGTAATTCGTACAATTCCAACACGCAGCAACAAGGCGGGTCTAATGGGGGAATTAGAAATACAGTGGCAGCGGCTGGAAATGGTCAAGGAATACAACAACAGCATAATCCAAAAAATCCTATATTTGTTCCATCCCCTGTTAGTTCCAAAGGCTCCCCTACAATGTACAATATGGATCAAATGACAAATAATATTGCTATTCCACGGGTAATTTTAGTTTTCATTAATATCTTCACAATAATATTCTTGCTTCTACACACATACAGTTTTAGTACACTAGATGACCAAAATTTTTTTGTTGTTGTGGAGGGTGTTGTTGTTTAAATGGGATTTGGAATTTTATTTTTTAATTATAAAATGTGTAAAAAATTTATTTTCAAAAGCATACGTTGCCAAATCCAAGTAATCTTGCCACGTCGCGAAGTACAATTGCTGAGGACAATGGTGATATCTATGGAGAAAACGGCGGGGGTATGGTAGAGGACAACCATCATGATCGTTACAGTCCGAATGCGGGGAATAGTGGGTCTTCGAATCATTTGGACGAGAGCCGAGGGGATGCAGCCAATCCTTTTGAGTACGGAGAGCAGGACTCGGGAGTAGAAGATTCGGAAAGAAATTATTTGAATTCTAACCCTGGTGATGCTCATGGGGGCATTTGGAAAGGAGACAGCGGTCCAAATGGTCAAGATCATTCAGAATCTCGTCTTGAGAATGGTAAAAACCTTTATAGATTTTTTTTCTCCCTCCCCCGCTTTTTTTTAACTTCCCCCCTCAATGAAATCATGCTCTGGAATTCGGACTGGAGTAACATATTAAAGCGACATGTATATTACAGAGGGAGGATGATGATGTAGGGAGGATAGTTGTTTGAGAATTTGTGGAGGGAGAAGAAAATCATACATGTGATATATATATTTATATATCATAATATATATGTATATATGAGTATAGAGATGTCTAGCGGTTTTTTTTGGTGGCCAAAATTTTTATCTTTTTTCACCCTCAAAGAGATATGTCGTGTGTGTGCATTTACATTACACAATTCATGTTCTTCCTTAGTCTGACAGTCTATACAATGCTATTTGATGTCATATGTCTTGGAACCAAATGTATAGCATCCTGTGTCTCTCTGTACATGGATGAAGTGAAACTATAAAATGAATAGGAGAGAAAAATGATTATATATTGTATTTTGAAGAAAAAAAAAATTTTTGAGTGTAGTAAAATTTAGTGAGAAATGTTGTAAAAATATATATTGTATATTTGATATAAAAAATATATATACATGTATGACGACTTTATTGTAGGGCCGAGATACATCGTTTGTGATGCACTGTGTGGAGCCTGGAGACACCAATGCAAGTTGATGGGAATCCTCTTTTCTATTACAAGTGTCCTCTGCCTTTTATTTGCCTTTGCCATCTTGTACTCCCTTCAATTTCAACTACGAGGTAAGATATTGTTTTTTTCTTCACTTCATCTCTTTCTCTCTCTATTTTTATTCTTGTGTTTGTGTATTATCTAGATCTAAGAATAAAACTTTTTTTTGTCTCAAGTATATGAACGAATGAACAATGTGTAGAGGATGAATGAAGGAGTTGGTTTTTGTTGGGATGAAAATGAAGAGAAGGGAAAATAATGAAAAAAAATGTAGAGAAGATTGAGATGAAAATGAAAATAAGCGAGTCTAATCATGGTCCTTCAAATTGTTCTCTTCTTTTTTTTGACAGATTTTGCTCCATTCTCAATAATCTTATTGTTCCTGTTCGCAACATCGTCGACGAGAGCTTTTATCCTTCTGTCAGAATCATTTTGTGCACCAAGCACAAGGCCTGCATGGCTCCCCATAGTCTCTACACTACCACCCGCTTTCTTTACGATTGCCATTCTTGTGTCTCTTCGTTTAGCTCGATTCCCATTTCCTTTCATTAAATCGTACACGATTCCATCGTATGCAATCCTTGTAATATCCTTAGTGGCTGTACTACCTCCTTTAGGATTGTCAATGGGAGCATATTTTAATCCGCCCAACCATGCCATTCTCTCGTAAGTATTTTTTATATATTTTGAAAGTTAATTTAAAAATTTATTATATTAAGTTTATATAAAGTAGCCAGACATAAGTTTCATTTATCGATGAATATGACTTTTTTTGGTTTAATGTTTTTTTTGAATTAAATAGTGCTACAACTGTTCTAACTAATTAATTAATTTTTTCCAATTTTTTTACTATTTTAATAGTCAAGTTTCATGGATTACATCTCATGTAGTCGTGGCCCTCATCTCATTGGCCTACCTTTTTAAATTTCGACCATTTTATACTCGTCTCTCAAATGAACGAGGAACTGCAAACAGTAGCAATGGTGCTCCAACGACTTGTATTGCCGGTCTCAACGGTTCATCCAATGGTAATTTTGGGATGCCCCATCATCATAGTACCAACAATTTAACCTCAACCTTAAAGAAGAGAGGCTTTGTCGTCAACTGGGGGTGTCTACAAGCTCGAGCCATGTTTGGAGTTGCTCTCTTCGTCCTTAGTCTATCTACCATGATAATTATCTCCGTTTCAATGGTACGTCTCGACTCTTATTTTTTTTTATCCTTTGGAATTAATCTATTTATTCATGTTCAATATTATGAACCACTACCCTTTTGGTACGTAAATAGATCAATGATCATCATTTGTCATTGTGTGGTCTTTCCTGACCGGTCATGTTTTGTATGGGGTGAGAATAGTTTTTAAAATAGTTTTCCCTTTTTTTTCTCTATGTACAGAGTCGTGGAGAATGTGAATCTTCATCCACATCCACGTGGACAGGCTGGGTCCTTAGGTAAGTTGACAGGCTTGCGGGTCATGATTATTATTTATTTATTTTGTAATGATTATGTTGGTACAAAACAAAATGTTAGGAGAGAGGATGACAATGTGAGTTGAAATTAGTTGAGAAAACAAATCAAGTGTTTCTTGAGCACACAAAAAAATAGACTAGAGGTAGGAGGTAGGAGATTGAGAAGATTTCTCTTTGAGTGAGCAGTTCCAGTTGTCCTTATCTCATCTTGATAAGGACATCTTGATGAGGGGGGAGAAGCATCAGTTTGAGGTTTTACTCCAATTTGTCCCATGTTCACTCAACCTTTTTTTTATTTTTTTGGCTCTGCTACTTTGGCTTGACTATACTTGGGGACTAACGAGATCCATGTCTTTAGTACTCCTAGCTTTGTTTTAAAAGTACATAAATTTATCCTATCTTTAGAAAGGGGGATAGAATAATAAATATGAATCACAACTTTTTACTGGAAAACAAAAACCCACATTCAAATCACTAACGAAAGTTGTGTATAGTTTAGTTTTATTTTGACAATCATGTTTTTAACTCTTTTTCAACTTGTGTCTCATTTTGGTTGAAAACTTGTACAGAAATTTTGTTTCAACTAGTTTTATACATTATAATTAACTCACAAAAATTGTGTGGCTCTCTCCACAAAAGATTTTAGGATGGATAGACTTTAAAAATAATTAGATGACTAACTTTTATATGGTTTTTTTTGTACGATTTAGTTTGTGTGCAAGGATGCTAGAGTTTGCCATAGTCATATTACTTCTTCTCGTAACTATATCTTCCGCTGACGTCCGATTTTTGAGGTAAGTCCAAATTCATCCAACTAATAATTCTTTTCCGTCTTAAGAAATCTTGCACACAATGTGCGTCCCTCTCTCTCTCTCTCTCTCTCTCTCTCTCTTTCTGTCTCCGTTTGTAAGAGATAGAGAGCTGGGTCAGCAATACGACGTTGAGTGTACATAGCATTAGGGCTATGGCTTGAGAGGGGGTGTAAGGACAAGGATAGGAGTACTGATCAGATATTTTTATGTTGCAGTCGGCTTTCTCGCGTTCCAATCAATAAAAGTAACGTCGGGTTGATCAACGTTGATATTTTTCCAACGATGGTGTCTTCAAATACTGCCGTTCAAAGGTGTATCCCCATGTACAGGTAAGAACTGAAGAGAGAGTTTTTTTTGTTGGAGGAAGTAAAGTAATTGAATTTTTGGATGTCGAGTCTTAAGTATTCATTGGATGTGCTTCTCTAACTTTAGTTCAAATACCCGAGCGGATGTGATGATGTTGGGTCCGACCGAGAGTCGGTCTTCCCTTCGTGGAAAAACATTTGGAGAGAGAGCACTTCCTGGTAAGTACAATAAAGGCCTGGATTGCATGCGTGTGTCATTATTGTTTTGTTTTTGATATGAGGTGAAGTCATGAATTGTTTTGATTTCCTTGTGAAGAGAAAAAAATATGGGGGATGGTTGTGATTTTCAAGGATGAGAGACATAAGAATTACTCTGTGGTTGTGGTTCACAATGATTGAATATAAATTTTTAATGTTGTGCAGGTGAGAGATTGGGAGAGTACCGTTCTAGTGTTAGAGGCCTACCACTTCGTCTTGGAGATGGACCACCGTCTCATTCAATGCCAGGAACTCCTATGGATGGTTTTCCACAAGGTACGGTTTTCATCCTGGCCCTCTTTCTCACACAGTCCCACAGTTCTGAATGCACAAAGAGATTTACAATAAAGTTGTCTCATTTTATTTTTCCCCTCTTTGTTTTTTTGTATCTTGTGGTGGAAAGACCTTTTTTTTGTTGAGAAAGTTTTTGTAGAATTTGACAGAGAAGAAACGGGTTGTTTTGTTATGTTGTGCATTCATTTGATTTTTTTAATTGGTGGTTTTATTTGGATTATTTTTTTGTGTGTGTCTCAAAAGGTTTAAGACTTCCAGAGCCTGCACCAGCGAGTTTACTGGTAACAAAATTAGTTTTTGGGACGCCTGCTGTGTCCCAAAGGAGAGAAGTGAATTTGAATCATCAACATGAGAATCCTCTACTATGTACGGGAGAACCGGGGTGTTCGTCTAAGAACGAAGAGCGAGAGACTAATAATATTTACGCAAGTCTAGAAAGTGTTAAAGTTGCATCTATGGTGAATGCTGGCTCCTCTTCTACTGGCTCAAATCATAGTGGTTCCGATCGTGTTCTTCTTTCTGCTCCTCGAGACTACATTTACTCCATTTCCAGAGATTTAACTAATTCCATTTATGATGCTTCTAGGCCAAGGAGTAATAATTTTGCTCATACCATAGGTTAGTTTATGTTAGATTTATATCTATTCAAATTACATTATTTTCATTATTTATTTATACATGCCTCCTTTTGGGTAATGTACAAGCGTAACGTTTTGATTAACATTTTCTTATTTTGTTTTGTTTTGTTTATTACAGAAACATTATGCCCACCCATGTCTCATACAATAGAGCAAATAGGTTCAATACCAAATTTAAATGGGAGTCACAATAGTCGTGGCTTCAATTTTAACCCACAAAGTAGTATGGAGAGTAGACGAAGTAAGAGACTATTTTTTATTGGTTTGTACATATATTGTACCATTTGACATTTTGTATTATTTAATGTGTGGAAATGTTGTGAATTGTGTGTAATAATTTAATTTATTCATGCTTGATGATGTAGACCGAATACAACCGATACGATATGCAACTTCTACTGTCCCGTCCAATGCTTTAAATACCCCAACAAGTAGTCAAGCCGGCCGAAATTTTGTGTTGCAATTGGGTGCACCAGGAGCAATTCAGACTAGTATGGGCAATCCACCTCAGTATTGTTCCAGTGAATCCAGTCACGACGTTACACCTGACTCTGGTATGAATCTTTCATAATAATTTAATATTTGTTTCATTTTCTTTTCGTTTCCACACTGTTGTAATAATTCTAATTCTTCTTTTTGTGTGTGTAGGTATCGTCTCTGACATTCATTCGAAATCAGGCCATATTCCAGAAGTAGTTTATGCAAGGTGAGTAGTATATAAATTACTTTAAAAATAATGAAATAGCATGTCTTTAAATTTTATGGTTGAATTACGTTAATTAATGAAATGATTTGTAATGGTAATTGATGTGTTTAACTTGATTTATTTAATAGAGAGTACAGAGGGAATTCTGTAGAAGATGTACGGCGATTAGTACTCCCACCAAAGCATAGAACAACCCCCGGATCAACTCCTTTGTATGATCGAACACCTACATCTCCTGGTTCACCACAATTTGTTCCTGCTCCAACACCAAATAATTCAAATTCAATCGTTGGTCGTGTAGAACATCTCCTGAATCAAACGGAGCATATTCTCAGCAGAACTGAATCCCTAGACTCCAACTCCAACACTGCGGGAATGAAAAGACTTTTATCGCATAAAGAGCAACTCGAGCATGTCGAGAGACTCTTAGCCCAGGTAAAAGAGATGGAAAAAAAACCTAATATTTTTTTGTCATGATTTTAATTACGACTGACAAAGTCTCAATTTTTTTTTGTCTACACTAATGATACACTATGAACTAACTAATGGTTTTTTTTTTGGTTTTTTTTGTTTTTTTAGGCTGAATATGCAATTTTTTTGGAGAAAAGAAATTGTGCGCAGCCTAGTCATTTGAGTCCAGAGTCTCCTGGTTCGTACGGTTATGGATCAACGGGAATACCCTGTTCTGTTGCCCATAATGTGAATAACACCTCGTCATTCCCACAACAGTATAATAGTGCCATGAGTGCCAACCCTTCTCAATCCTCTTTGTGTAAAGACAACTATAGTAATAATTCCTCAATGGTTGTGAAAAATCATTGTAATAGTAATTCCACCAGTTCGTCATCAACGAGTAATTTGAGTATGAGTAACAATCACAATGGTGTCAATGGTGGGAATCACTATTCCAAAAAAGTGTCCAAGACTCTAGAAGAGGAGAGTGTTGTGTAATATAATATATAAGTGACTCAAGAACGGAAGAGATAGACAGACACACGCTGATATAATATAAGTTATCTCTCTTCGGACAAGAAAAAAAACCCTGCATCTCTTATCTTTGATAGTGGATATATAGTGAAGTTCACGTCAATACTCTTTTCTTTTTTTTCAACTGAGACATACGTAATACATACATACACACACTCATTCACTCACTCACATACATGCATGACAGACAGCAGAAGATGAGTTTCCTTTTTTTTCTCTTCTAGCTTTCAAGTTTTTATAGGCGAAGGAGCACTGTGGCACGTAACTACCGCAAAATCCTAGAAAAGAATCCCCCTCCCTCTTTTTGAGATCCTCTTTCTCCCAACTATACAAACTCTCCCCCCGTATACATTGTATGCTCGTCTCTCTCATGTGTGGATCACACTCACACACGTACATAGCGAGCTTAAGGAAAGTTTTCACCCAAAAAACTTTTCTCTCTCGGCTACGATGAGGCAGCTGACATCTCCTTTTCATCAAGTTTTTTTCTAAACATGTTCCCTCGTTGTATCATCTATTTTTTTCTCCTTTTCTCTCTCTTCTTTTTTTACAACTCTAAATCTAATAGGAATGACAGAATTCTTAATGACATTTCCTCAGGTTTTCCCTCCCTTGAAAAAGATACGCTCTGTTGTCCTCCTTCTAGTGTTAATTACAAAATCCTTTGACGTCCAAAATAATTAACTGATATGTATATGATACAACTCCTTCTTTACATATTAGTTTTCTCTACTTATAATACTGGTAAAAAAAGTATTTTCATCTTTCTTTATTAATTAAGTTAGTTATATATATTTCTTTCCTTTCTTTATGATTATTTAATATTTAGACTTAAGTTTAGTACAGACTTGTACACATTTTTTTAAATGCATAATTCACAATAATCATGAACCAGTGCAATGTTTATTATGGTCTATTTTATCATAACTACTTGAACTATGCAGTAAGTCTTTTTTTAATAATTTTTCAAGTCTTTTCAAATGCATGAACAAAAGTTTAGTTTGACTAAACTATAACAGATATAATATTACGCATGTTATTTATAAATCTTTTTTTAATTATGAATTTCCATCAACTGACTCTAACAAACAATTAGTGTTGAGTGATGCCAAGTACCGTAATCTATTTACAAGTGTGTGACTCATTTATTTTCAAGTCTAAACAAATTACTTTTTGAGACATAATATACGTACATGTGGTTATATATATATTATATTTATAATATGTACGGTTGTTTTGTCAAATACTCATTAATTAGGAAGACAGGACTTTTGTATAAGTTAAAGTTGATTTTGAAAGAATTCTCAAAAAATCTGTCTCTTACAGAGCGACCACTGAACACATTAATGGGGAAATAATTGGATAAATATCATAATGAGAATTTAGCATAATCAATCAACTAATACTCATTCTCATTTAGATATTTTAACTAAATAGGTTTTCAAACCATTGCAATACTAATGAACTAATGAACAAAACTACCTGATTTAATTTCCCTAACTTTATGAGATTTGTTCTCAAGTCAACTACTATATATATTAGGTACTTATATATATCTACAGTTGATTAATATCAGTAAATCATGCTCTTCTTTAATAATTATACAATTACTTATACATTGCATGTAATTTAAGATGGCTCAGACGAGACTTTTGTGTCTGAGCTGATTGCATGGATACAATTAAACCCCCCTTTTAAATATTTCATGGGAGCTAATCATCATGTTAAGCTCTTTTTCCTAACTTAATACACACACACACATGCGTAACATACATACATACATAAACACAATGAAGTCATATCATATGAGATTTGTTGTAGTGTGGAATTATTTTGTATTACTATTTATTTATTTTTGTTGTTAACTCCTCACATTATCATGAATTGAGTCAACAGCTTTACATTTATATTATTGTTATTTTTTTTACTCTCTATTTTGAACTTACTTGTGTCTACCTACATAATATATTATGATTGATAGTGACATGATGAATTTGATAGTATTAAAAAAAAAGTTGAAGTTTTTTTTCTCTTCTTGAATTTATAAACCCCGTACCAGGCCATTTTCATGTTTTTGTAATAGCATTTTTGAAACACGCCTCCCTATATTTTTTTGAGTATACTCGTGCATTTTTTTTGTGTTTATATCGTTCTATAAAAAAGAGCCTGCCATAAAGTTGAACTCATGAATTTTTTTTCTGACAGTAATTTAGCTTTTATTTTTAGTGCTATAACACTCATTAAATTTTTTGACGGCGTTTTATTAAGTGGGGGGGACCAATTTGTGCACAATTTTTAAATGTTGGTTAATGACTTGTCTAGTAAAACTATTTAACAAGCATTTAATTACTGGTTTCAATCATGAATGCCATATGCCATATATGTATATGTATGTATAACATGTAGACAGGATGACAAGTTATTAAAGTCATAAAAAAAGTTTTTAATTGTGAATATTCATCTGAGTTTGAATTGATGTTATTCATGTTCATTTGAATATGTAGGAAATGTCATCATATAGAATCCACTGTGTAGAGTGTGTCATTTTGTCATGTAAGACGACTGTCATAATCACTTTTCTCATTCTACTGTAATAATTTGTTAATTTATTTTCAAATTATTGAAACTTTGTTCACAAACTACAAGTTTTTTGACTTTGTAAATTATTTTATTTTGTCATTGTCACAAATTTTGACCTTTTAGTTCAAAACTTTTTTTTTTCCGCATTTATTCAATTAGTTTCGACAAAAATTGTTGAGGTCAGTGACAGAAGTTGAACAGTTTTTTTAAATACTACTACAGTACTAATAATTACAAAGAAACAATTAAAGTGCCAAATCTTTTTATGATTATTATGTTCAAAAAAAAATGTTGATTTCTGTCACGACTATTTAATACAGTAAACAGTAGAATACTCTCTTTATGACTCATTATTATTTTGGTTTAATAGAACACAAGGAAATTTAACAAGTACAGATACAGATAGATGATGAAGGTGGGAAAAGAGTAGATGATGTACTGTACAAAATTCCACACAAAAGATTATTGTAGAAATAATAGAAAATTCTTGTCTACCTTTAAAAAAATTGAGTACATTCTGTAGCCTGTACTTTTGACTTAACTTTTTTATGTTGACTGAAACCATTGACAGACATTTCTTTTTTTTGCAAAAAGTAAAATTTCTTTGGGAATAAAAAAAGAAAGACTTGAGTATGTACATGGTATGGTGTGATGGTTGTATTTCATATGTTGTGACCTGTCAAAAACTCGTGTAGTTGATCCATTCTTTATGATGGTGTTGGAATGACAGGGAAAATCTTTGTGAATCTGAACGATCAATGGAAGTAGTAAGATTTTTTTTTCTCTCTCTCTTCTTTCCAGGGAAAATGTGACGATAGTCGTTGTATTCAGTTTTGTCTGTGTGTGTGTGCCACTTGGTAGTGATACTGCATGCAATGTAAAAGTTCGTGATGGTTATGTTTTTAAAAGTTGTTTGAGGTTGAACCGACTCAAGAGCAATTCCATCTCTGTCATCTTCTATGCGGGTAAATGGTGGCAGTATTTCTCTTTGCTCCTTTTTTTTTTGGTCATATTCTATAGTCTCTCTGTATGTACACTTTTGTATGGGAAAGAGGAGGGGGGAGAGATTTTCAAGTTAGAGGCAAAAAGATTCTTCTTCTCTTTGTCTGCGCATAGTTATTGTTATCATGCTGATCCCCAACGGACCATGGAGCCAAGAGGAAGAGAGAAGGGAGAGGGATGATGGATAGAATGAGATTGCTCAAAAGTTGGGACGATGTGCGAAATTCTCATTTTTTGCAATAAACCTTCAAGACTGTAATTACTATTGTCGAATAACGACAATAGCAAGTTCGACTTTGCGGAACGGTATTATCACATGTTATATACGAGTTACGAGCTACATATATAAAAATAGACAAGTGTATCTCTAGTAGGGCACAAAAATCCCCCATGAGTTCTATACTCTCTCTCTATATATTTACGTGTATTGTTTCTTCTTTTTGTTAACTTTTTTTTATCCATCTCTGTCAAATTGGCTTTGTTGGAGAGGCAAGACAAAAAAAAATATTTTAGGAAGCATTTTTCAATCGAAATGAATGTGGCCATCATGATAATGAAAGACAGAGAGGAAAAAAAGTAGGAGAGGAGGACTTTGATAAATAAAATTATGACTTATCAACGACTACATTAATTGTGTATTGTGTGTGAAAGAGAGTAATTAAAATTAAACAATGGGATGAGCTACTATTTTACAATGACTGTACCCATTTACTCAAACCTTCAAACTCTTTTTTTATGTTGAATAAAATAGTTACAGTATACTCTTACATCTATTTTCATGGGCTCAAAAAAATTTCTTGGTTATCATCCTTCTTAATGTGGATCATTTTTGTGTAGTGTCAGTATTTCAATTTAATTTGTAGTCCTACCTACTTACTTTATACTAATTATACGACTAATTTCATCCTTAATTTTATATAACAAAAGGTACTGCAATGAGGAAGGGCAATGTCCCTTTTCTTTTGTAGGCAAAATTACTTTTTTTTATTTAATTAATTATTACACTTTTATCCTACAAGACAAATATCTTCAAATTATTACATTCTTACACAATATACACATACCTGGTTAAATTTTGCTAAATTTATATAATAATTACTTTAAAAATTTGATTTGTTTTAATACAAAATAAAATATACTGTCGTTTGGCTGAGATTACACAGCGTACAGATCCTACACATAAAAAATCAATTTTTGAACTTGAAATTGTACTGGAAAGACTGTTAGAGGTACTTAAAAACTTAAAAAAAAAATAGAAATGTTAAATAATTATACATTCAAAGTATTTCTAAAATAGTTCTCTCTCTGTAGAAATACAAAATAATTATATGTATTTAGTATATTATATTTAATCTGTATAATGTCAACTACTTTTTTGTACGATCAAAGAAAACTTTTTATGATAATCTACACTCTAACATGTAAATGGTATGAATTGAATGGGTTTAATTATACTGGAAAAACGCTCCAGCTCTTTTTCTTTGTTGTCCGTAACGACGGAGGTTAAGAAATGGGGTGACGGTGGGGGAGGGAGAGTACAATAAACTGGAAACATAATAATAAGTCACAATTACGAGGGTACTATGTACAAGGAGTGAAAAAGAGAGAGAAAATGTTACACTCTTCTATTTTCTCTCTTTGGTGACAAAGGGCTAGACTTGGGAAAATTGGAACCCCACCAAAACTCCTCCAGTCAGTTAGTTTATTGTAACTTTCTCTCTTTCCCTACAAACTCTCTCTCTCTCTCTAAAGAGAAAGCCAAACATTTCTTATTCCCTTTTTTTGTATAACAGTTCTCACAGTTCTTATCTTTACTATTATCTATATTTACTGGAGGAGCATCGAGATTCTTAACTTGTATCAGACAGAGAGAGAGAGAGAGAATTATTGGGATGTATTCTATATTTTATGATGAAACTACTTACGTGCGACCAAAAGTTTCTATTCCCTATGATCATCCTGACCTGACAACGAGACGGAGTGGGGGACAGACAAAAAGAGAAAACGACTTTGTTGTTTCCTTTTCCATAATTTGTGTCCTTCCTATATAAAAAAATGTCGTGTACTCCAAAAAAAGGATGGGGGGATGATGAATGCAAATGTCAAAACAAAATATCAAAGAGAAAAGAGAAAATGGAATTTTGTCAATGAATTTGATGACCACCATGGAATTGGAATACTAAACACAAAAAGAAAAATGATTTATTCATCTTGATTTTATCCATCAATTTTCATCATCTTTTTTTTGCAATACTACTCATAAAATTACTTATAACTTTAACGTTAAGTCATTTCATCTCACTTAATATTTTTTGGACAAAAATATCAGAATCTATAGACCAAGTTTTTTTTTCATGTCACCAAAATCTAAAGGTGGACAAGTAAAAAAAAGTGTTATTTTTTTGTGGGTTCTCTTTTGTTAATGTCAATTGAGTAGAATTGTGGATGTGTGTGTGTGTCAGCTCTGTGGTTGACATGTTGAGAGAATAATATAATAATTTATTCCCTTTCTCCTACACATAGACTGTAAAACATTTTTGACAAGTTATTATTAATTACTTTACACAATACGCGGAATATTATATAACTGGCTCACGTTCAAACTGATTTTTTAATTACTATTTTGACTTTAACCTAAAAAAATGAATAATTTGTGTGTGACTACTACTATTATTTTGTAATTCCGATTTAGTGTAAATATGGATTGAATGTGAATGTCTGTGTGTGTGTACTATCGTCGCGTCCTCGGTTCGCTATTGAAAAATGATGAATGGAGTAGAAAAAAGAAATTTAAATTAATTTTTATTATGTACAGAGATTGAATTTTGTTTGTTTGTTCATTTTTTTTATTATTTGTTATTTTTTACTTGTGCTATTTGTACATGAAAAACCCTCGTTGTATTATTTTTACTATAAATAATGATAAAAACCTTAAGATTAAATTAATGTAGAATATGTAGAATATTAAGATGAATGATATATATATATATGGGTATATAATTGTATATATTTACATATTTAATATAATTAATCATAAAAAACTATATACATATATACATAATAAATATTAAATAATATTAATAGAGATTATTATGCAATCATGTATCATTTTGTACAAGTTTATTTTCAGAGATTTTACCCCTCCTTGTACAAATTATAATATAATCATTATTGTATATACATGTACATAAAATATATATGAAACAAGTTGTCAAATTATTCCTTGAAAAGAAAAATAATAATAAAAAATAAATACATACGCGAATTCTTCAGACATGAAAATGATGAGAGTTTTACTGTCTTGCTTTTATTTATTTATTTTGAATCCTCCTCCATTTATTTACATATTCTTGTCTCATCTTATTTTTTTGCACTCTTTAAAATACTCTTTTCACTCTAGTTTCTAGCATCTTCACTCTGGAATTTTTAGTATGAAACGACGGAAGTTACAAGAAGACGGAGAAGAAGAGTTTAAAATTTATGGGGGTTGGTTTTTTGTTGTTGTTCGATAGGCAAAAATTTTTTCATTTGTTGAAAGTGTTCGTTCTCCACTATATTTTTTTTTCTTGTTCAACTATTTATTCTTACATTCTAACATGTAAATAACAAAAGTATATCAAGTACATACAGTGTGATATAACAAGAAAAAAAACGGAATCATTTACGATAGGAAAAATGCAAGCACTGGCGAGAGAAAGAATTCCCGATTTGAATTTTGGTCTGCTCCAATAATTTCCTTATGAAAAAAAAATTGTTATACTTGGCTAGCTCCTACACTTTTTCCTCCTCTTCCTTCTTCTATTTAGTTGTTGCTTAACAATGAAATAGAGTTAGAGCTATTGGAACTGCTAAAATTTATTTTTTTGCCTCCAGCCTTGAAGGACGATGAGGAGACGGGATAAAATGAGAATGAAACGATGGAGAAAAAAAAATCAAGAATTTATTTTGAGGAAGAGAAAGAGACGGAGGAGGAAGGGGCAGTTGAGTAAGGAGATGGAGAGAGTAAAAAAAGTTGAAATTTTTCTCCTTTGAATTTGGTATGAAAAATTCTTGTGTTATTGTGAGTAAAAAAAAGAGGAGGAGGAGGAGAACCCGCATAGCTTTTTCGCTTGAGAGAGAAAATAAGGCTCAAGATTTCTCATGTATTAAACTTTGTAAAGTGTTTACATATAGACAAGAAGGGAAAGGAGGAGGAGGGGGGAATTTTGCACATGATGACTACACATGAGCACAAGAAGAGAGAGTGAGAATTTATGGTGAAGCCTTTTAATACTGAGCCGGAAAAGGATTTTATTACGTAAAAGGCGGCTCACTTTGATTCATTGGTGTTCGTGAGGGCGGAAGACAGGGAGTGAGTGGTTGCACATTTGCAATTCTTAAACATAAACATGTAAAAAGATGTCTATATATAGGAGATAGAGGGGGGAGGGAAAATTGTGGGGGGCATGGGGTAAGAGTACAAGGTAAGGATAGTGAATTTTCAATCTGTCGGGCATCTGGAGTCTCTCTCTCTCTCTTTTCCCTTGTTCACTTCTTGTAAATACTCATAATATATTCACGGGTGTAGGTACTGAGGTAGGGTCTATAGCAAGAGGAGTTGTTGGTTGTTGCATAAAATCCTTTGAGAATTCAAGTAACTCAACTTGATGAAAAAGAACGGAAGAGAGAGAAAGGGAGAGAGTCAATGAAAAATAAATTTATGCTGGTTTTTCTCTTGTTCTTTGTTGTTGTCTTGTTTTGGCTTGAAAATGGCAAGTCTGTTTGATTCAAATAAAGTTCTCTATGGTCCAGGTTTTTTGGTGGTGGACTGGTGGAAGGAGGAAGTGGAATGTTTAGGAAATTGAATTGAATGGAATTGGAGGATATGGGGTTGGTCACTGGCCACTGTTCTTTCCCTTGGATTGCCATTATTCATTTAACCATTTCTTTTTTTTTCTCTTTCTCCTCCATCTCCTCCCCACATTCAAGCTCCCATGCATGAAACAGTGTTCTCATCGCAGTGTAAGTCCGGAGCACATGGACACAAAAGTCTGAAAGAATCGATGACGGTCACTTCCTCCCCGTTGGGATAACTTAGTGTAAAATTTTGGACTGTGTTCTCCAAAATACATGAGTCTCCCACTCCTCCATATGACCGGCATATTGGTGTACTATACCGCATCATCCCTAGAAAGACAATACATTACATATTACTCCCATCCAACATTTACGCCCAATATCCAACCCATCCTCTCTCTCTCTCTCTCTCTCTTACTTTCTCTAGTTAGGAATGAGGGCACAGAGGACAAAATTTAAACATCATCCTCATTAGTCTCATTATTGACTTTTTTTTCCTCGACATTTGGAGCACAAGGCAAGAGAAGAGGGTAGAATTTATTTGAGGGGGCAAAAATTGAAGGGAATTTCATGATTAGGATGCAACTTGAGAGAGAGAGAGAGAAAACAACTTTTTTTTGCCTTCTCCCGGACTGTCTTACTCTTAACGATTGGGAGAAAGACTAACTATACGACTATTTCTGTTTCAAAAAAAAAACTTGTAAAAGTGTGAGTGTGTGGATTTGATTGGAGGGAGTGAGGAGGATGAGGACAAGTTGCAACTTTTAACTTGAACTAAAAAAGTATTCATCCACACAGAGAGAGAGAGAGAGAGAGGGGAGAAAAAAAAGACTGAGCAAACAAGTACGGAAAGTACTTGTAGATTAGTAGAAAGTAGAGAAAGCATTACTTAGACTTGGAAAGTTTTTAATGCTAATGCTGAATGCGGAGCATTCCCTCTCGCCTTTCTCTTTCTCTCTACTGTCGTTGATTTGACGATTAGCCGACTGGCAGATTAATGGGTTTTTCCTCCAACGACTAGTCTCCCCCCCCCCCTCCTCTCTACCACTGTCAGATTCATCCTTACAAATACAAGATTGTCTAGAGACTCTCCATTCTATCCACTGTATGGATGTGTGTGTGCCATGTAATGCCGCAAAAGAGAAATTTCATTAGCTTCTTCTGTACAAAAGTAACAAAGTAAGGGAGGAGGGGGTTGGGGGAGAGAAATTTCATTGGAGGAACGACTGCTGGTTTAAATCTGCAAGAGCTAACGTAAGTGACTAATCTCAAGTCAAATTAATTTTCAACTAATTTACACTCCTTGTAAAGTTTTCCATTTAAATAATGTAGAAAATTGTTCACATTAGCTTCCATATACAATCAACGTCCTCCTCCTCATATATCTATCTTCCTCATTATACACTACAGCTCATCTCATCATTCTTTTTCCCTGCCCCCCCTCCCTCTTTGTCTTTTAAATATGAAAATTTTCTGGAGAGTGGAGAGGCTACTCTTGACACCCCCCCCCCCTCCTCCAAAACATTAAAATTTTACACTTAACTCATTAACTGCCCCTGTTGACGTAGCCTTAATCTGATTACAAGAATACTTTACCTCTCTCATGACTCATACAAAAAATTTTAAAGAAGTTTAAAGTGACTCATCGTCTCATCACCCAAGAATTTAATATTTTAATTTTAAACTCTCCGTTTTGTAATTAACAATTATTTTATGAGAAATTAATGAGCAAATTAATTAACAACAATTATATACGTATTTTGTCAATTAAAATCATCTTCCATTATCTTTTTAAGAGAGAGAGAGAGGAATGTGGTAAGTTTACCGATATGTAGCGATAGAACAGGAAAGAGAATAAATTTTTGAGAATTTAAATTAAGACAAAATTTACGAGGATGGAGAACAAGAGGGGGAAAAAGGGAAGAAGTTTTGATAAGAATAAGAAAAGGGGGGCTTTAGACTTTGACAATTTTCACAAAATAAAAGAGGTAAAAAAAAAGGAACTCACCCACAGTACAGCATTGTGTAGAAGGGCAGTCGGAATTCAAATGGCAAATTTTGTCGGGAGGCTCAATGGAATTATGTTTTTGGCCAAGTGAGTGTCGTTCCGGTGGTGGTGGTGGTGAGGACAAAGTCATGGAGAATGGTAAAGTCGCTCCAAACCCACTCCAAGTCATCGTCAAGATCAAAAGAAGAGATGCAAATAATAATTCAGTAAAGTTGGGCATGACAGACGCTTTACTTTACTTTCACAAGAATGAAGGAGGGTAGTATCATGTCAAAGTTGACTCTCTCTCTCTCTTTTATACCCCAAAAAACTCTTCCCCTATAAGTACACCCAGTCCCTTTTCTCTCTTGCCACCTATAATTCTTATACTTTTCCTCACAGGAACTAGAAAAAAGACCAAATAGAGTTGCTGTGTGTGTTCAAAAAAAAAGTTGAAAAAAAGTATAAAAAAGGGGACAAGTAAACTAGAGTGGCTAGTGTTAGAAAAAAAGTTGAGAAAAATGCCACAATGAAGACAGAATGGTGGATGTGTATTTCGTACATATATAGTAAAAGAAAATACCTTGACAAAGTTTTTCAAAGGGGGATGAGTCCTCCTATGATGATTTTTTCCATATAAAAAAGAACACAAGAGAGAACCTCCAAGTCTCAAGTCACACTGCACAGTCCCAACTACCACTTGAGTGTGAGAATGAAGGGAGAGATGAGTTTTTCAAAAAAAAATGAATAAAAACTTTTTTTTTAGTCTGACGGTGACGGACTAATAATGCGTCTCATGTCTCTCTCTCTTCCTTTGCCTTTATAATAATAATGATAACTAAAATTTCATGCACGATTTATACTCAAGAAAATGTCAAGGTGAATGTCAAAATTGTTCAAGTTGGAAAAAGGATTAATAGTATTATAATAATATTACGTGGATTCCCCCCACAGAGAGAAAGTGACGTACCTATCTTCTCAAGTCATGAGATTGAGGATGACTCGAATGTCTTTAGTGTAATCTCCATATAAAGTTGTGTGGTCATGCATACATGCAATTATTAAACTTGTCCTTTAACTTGAGAGTAATCTAAAGACATGACGTCATCATTGTTACAATCGTCATCATATTTAAACGTGTTGTATAATATCCATCTCCTATCTCTCTCTCTCCATATCTGTACATATTTGTAGAATAATAGAAATAGTCATTATGGAAAATGAACAAATTTAAATAATATCAACTACTTTAAATTCACCAATATGATCAAGCCCCATATGTACACACACAGTGTACAATGTATTACTCAAAGAGTGCATAATGATGACAACAAGTCTAATTTACTATTATATTTTTCTATTTGTACCCAACTAAAGACGAGAGAGTTGTGAGTGATGGAGAAATATGATGGAAATTGTGAGAAATAATGATAGAGCAAAAAAAAAAACAAGACATGTTTGTGACTCGCAATTTGCACATGGCAAATTTCCTACAGCAAAAATATCCTTCTTCTCTTCCATCTCTATAAATATATAATCAGGATCACTTACTTTGTTGGTGAATCATTAGTAAATAAAAAAAAGGATGAGGATAGCCTAGGTACACACACACAAAAAACATGTGATGGTATAGCTCATGTTAGTGAGTGAATTTACAATATATAGTAAATGATGCCCCCACCATTTAGAGTTTCATAGAAAAAAAGGAGGAAAAACACGAAGAATTCTT
This sequence comes from Arrhopalites spinosus, assembly GCA_034700945.1. Taxonomy (NCBI): domain Eukaryota; kingdom Metazoa; phylum Arthropoda; class Collembola; order Symphypleona; family Arrhopalitidae; genus Arrhopalites; species Arrhopalites spinosus. The sequence goes on along the minus strand of JAQIVZ010000716.1, from coordinate 27,574 downwards.
TTTTTCCTGCAATTTTTTTGTGTACAAAAAAAAGAATAAATAAATAAATGGAATTTTTTCCTCTCTCTCTCTCTCTTTTAGAAAAAAAAGAATACAATCAAGAATGATGCAATCAACTTGATGGAATATATAGTAAAGGTATAGTATCCCTTGTTAAAGTTTATTTTTTTGATGGATATTTTGTGTAGAAAAAATAAAAGAAGAAGAGAAGGAGGAGGAGGATAAAAAAAGGAATTGTGAAATTTTTATATAAACTGTGATATTTGTGTTTACTTATTTGGCTTCTTTGTTGTATATCCGTCAGATTTGTAAAATGAGATGAGATGATTTTCCGTCTACATAATGAGATTTAAAATAGAGACGGATACACGTATCATTTATCATTCTTCTCCTACTCATACAAAAAAAAGAGTAAAGAGTAGAACGATAGGGAGACGAGAACTCAAGGAGAGTTTTTGAGTAGAGAGGCATATAATCTACAATTTTCTCATGTATGTAAATTTCTCAGTGACTCTCCTCGAGAGAGGAGTCTCGAGTCACTGGAAATTGACTTCGTGTTGGAAATTTAAAGTAAGAGAGAGAGAGAGAGAGGTAGTGGCTTGTCATCTCAAATGATATCATGTCATGTGTGTGTTTGTGCCTCCATGTTAATATTAAGAATGTGCAACATTCAACAAAAGGAAAATTTCTATGTGAAAGAACTTTTGCCCTCCATTTTCTATTCATTTACTACCGTCAGTTAACTTGTAAGAGTCTTCATCTCCCTCTCCCTTTCTTTATTATTGTTGGCTCTTCTTTTCATCTCATCCCTTCTACCTTTTGTACCAAAAATGGTCTGGCATGTGTATGGATAGATTATATGAATAGAGAGAGAGGAGGGGGGATGTGTGCATGAGAAATTTGTGAAAATTTCAATTTGCTCATGTACAAACCTTTAGATGTATAGGCCTTCTCATTAGGGAATTGGGAAGGTGGGGTGTGCAAATATTTTCTCCAAGTCTTATAGCCAACACGAGATTAGTTTTTCTTTCTCTCTCTCTCTCTCTCTCTCTCTTAACCAAAGAACTTTGCTCTTTCTATAGGTTCCGCAATCAAAGATTTATTTTATGAACCATGGATCTCTTTTATTTCCACATCTAAAAAAAGGCTTGTGGTAGGGTTTCTTTCCCCTTGTACATCCTGTCTATTATTAATATTATATCATGGTCCTCCTTTCTCTCCCAAAAAAAACTTTTCATTCTCCATCATGTTGTTGAGGTAGTAAAGGAGTCAAGAAGAAGAACGATTTCTCTCCACTTTCTCTCTCCCTTTCTCTCTCTCTCATCCCTTCATATTTAATCTTACTATTTTTTTTTCTCTTTATTTACAGTGAGAGTAAAAAAAATTACGGGCTTTCTCTCTCTCTCTCATGGAGAGAGTTTTTTATATACATTAGAAATGACGTCATAATTTATAATTGAATTTCAAAGGCATAGTTATTAATATAATATATTAAGAGCTCAATATTTTTTTGAGCGTAAGCAAATTATTAATTTTCTTTTGGCAGTCTCCCTCCCTTTTCCCACGAAATCCCCTTACATTATGGATATAATTGATGACACACAAACCCACATAAAAAAATGATATAGAGAGGAGACAGAAGACTTGATGCTGTTATACTAAAGTTAATGAAAATGGAGCTGGGAAAATTCTCTCTCTCACTTGGCTTTTTCTTCATTACAAAAATGATGAGAGAAATGCTGACACCTGCCATTATCTCCACGCCGAAAGAAGAAGAAAATCTTCTTCCTTTCTCTTGTCTCTTTCTCTCCAAGTAGAATATAAAGCCATAAAAGAGAGAGAGAGAGAGAGAGACGTGAATTGGGTGTGTCTCTTCAAAGAGAGAGAGAGAATTGAGTTAGAACTTGTGGTGAAATGAAATGGTTTTTTTGAGGGGAGGGAGGGTGTCTGTACATTTGAGAGAGAGAAAGTTATTTCAAGTAGTATTCTGTATTCAAAGAGAATCATTGATTGGTGTTATAATTCAAGTGAATGATGATCAAATAAAATGAGACGGCTTGTTTGCTCCTTTGCTGATTTCCTTGGTCCACCATGAACCCCCTCGACTTTTTTACCTCTTGAACGTTTCAAATGCAAGTCAAGTGGAAAAAGGGACAAGGTCTTGTTTATTTCCAAGTCTCAACTTAATTAGTCTCTTGTGGCCACACCAAACCTCCTCAACGAATGAAGAATGAAGAGAGTGTAGTAGTACGACGACCTTTTATGTGTACCTTTCTCTCTTATCTAACCATAGCATCCCTTTTTTTCTCTACTTTCTCTCCCCACCGATCCTCTCCGACTTGTCTTCATCTCGAGACTCCATGAAAGGGACGAGAGAGAGAGACAGTAGAGAAAGTGAGAGGGAGAGTGAGATGGAGTTTTTGGAATCCCAACTCTCGTCGTGCTCTGCACTCGTAATGAGTATAAAAAGGTCGAGACCCATGGTGGATACATTTATTGTTGCAGTGCTATAAAGTTACTGAAATTCTCTCTCTCTCTGCATCTCACTCCATCCAGGTCTTAACTAATTGTCTGTTATTAGGGCCATTGTGCAATCCTTTCCTTCTCTCTCTCTCTCTCTGTCATGTGATATGTACTCGTAGAATGCAATGGTATAACCTCCCCCTAGTTCTAGTCCTAGTTTTAGAAATGGAAGACTCTAGTGACTTAATAAAAACATCATTGTATTATTTAGAGGACAGCCATGCATGGAACTAAGTCATAAACAAGCTTAGAGCTATGCATATAAATAATAATTTATAATTTCACACTGTGCAGAAAAATTCTATGTGTACTACCCCTACCATACATATATCTGTATATATATATAACACATAATTTTTCCTCTTCCTTTTCTTTTGTTGAACAAACATTACAGAAAAAAAAGTTTTTAAACCAACTCAACTCTCCCATGTAGTTTTCTCTCTTGGTTGAAAATTTTCTCGGCATTTTCTCTCCTTGTTCATGACTCCTCATAGAGAAAGAGACAGAGAAAGAAGGGGAACGTGTTCAGAGTACCATTTGAACCATGTGCTCGTGTCGTCGGATGACAGTGACAAAGGAGGATGGAGTGGATGATTATAAAGTTTGCAATATGATAGATATACAACATGAGTAGTTGCCCATTATGACTTGGACTACATGAGGAGGAGGAGGAGGCTGTCCCAGTGTTCTCCTTTTGTTTTTCTCCCTATCTTTCATCCCCTTTTCTCTTTTATGAGAAAATGCAAGTAGAATCCCCTGTACTGGGAGAAATGTAGGGAAAACTAATGTGCTACTATTATCCTATTACAACTCATCGACCATTTTGACCTGGAGGCGTCAAAATTAAACCCAAAGAAAAAATCCCATCATCCGTACACACACACAGACAAAAATACAAAGTCCTGCCATGTAATTCTCTAACTGTATCAGACAGACAGAGAGAGAGAGAGAGAGAGTACAAATAGAAAATGGCTTTGTTCATTTCAAGGTAGTCATTTAAATTGCAAAATGCAAGTGAACAAGACTTCAATAATATTTCCAGTCTATAATGGTGGGGAGGGGAGAGTGCTTATGGAAAATATGTAGGAGAGAATTTAAAATTATCCTCATTACTCTCACTTCCTTCATGTCCCTTTTTTTAGTGTGTAATGATAATGGAGGAAAGTAATTGTAAAATCAAATTACCAACCTAAACTGCTACTACCTACTCTACTCTTTTTAGTAGAACTAAGTATAATAGTCCTACAAATAGACGTCTCTTTGTAGTTACCAATGCAAAATGCACTGCACTGTGAAGTAGACAAGAGAGAGAAGGCCATACATTCACTTGAATAATTATTTTGTAATTATACAATGAGAAACATTTGTCCAAGGTTACGTGGGTTCAATTGACCCACTCCAAATCAGTTGATCATTCTAACCAACCCAAATTAGTACATTAATTTACGGAAATTTAAATAAATTTAAATTCTTTCTCTCTCTCTATTTTAATTTTAACTTTAGAAAAACCCCCAAAAAATTCCCAACTCTATTATCTAATACATGTAAGCCACCGCGATCTGTATTTGAATGACGTCGTTTTGTAATTTATTATTTGTAATTATCGTCCTTTACATTACAAGAAATTATGTAATTTGAAATCCCCAAAGGAAAAAGCAGCTGGAATAGAAAACCCCTCACCAACACCTGCCAATCTGCCAAAGGCACAAAGGAAAAGGGGACGGATGACGACACAAACGTTACTATGGTGATCTTTGGCCACAACAAAAAAAAGTATTCAAAGAATTGATAGCTTTGTATTTTTTGGTAACCAAGATTGCGATTGAAAAGTGGTCAATTTATTATTATCGCGCCAAAAAAAATTGTTTTTGTGTAATTTTGTAAATTATAAATTGTGCATAACAGAAAATTGTTTTAATTGTGAGTATTTTTTGTCTGGGTTTAGATTTTGTTGGACTAGAATAGAAAATAGGAATAATATAACAAAGAGAGGGGGAGGGATATGGTACGGTCTTTGATTAAATTCCAAGAGTGACAGTTGCCCACGTCAAAAATTTAAACGCGAGTCTTGATGCATCCAAAGAGAGGGGAATGTTAGAGCGGAATCATGAGTGAGGATGTGTGTAGAGTCTATTCTACGGGTCACATTGGAACTTTATCAAATCAGCAGTTGTCAGAGAGTCTCGTTCATGAAAGACTCCGCTCTGAGCAACACCGACTCAATTACGAGAAACTCCGAAGTCTCTACGAAAAGTAAGTGAGTAGAGAGAGAGAGAAAGTCTTTTTTCATTTGAGAGAGCGTGCATGTGGCATTACATTCCTAGTTTTTAGCTTTCTCCCACAAAAAAAAGATTTTTTCTTCTTTGACTTTACACAGACATGAGTAAAGTACAAAAAATAAATTCGATACTCAGAATACAATGCAAGGTGTACAAGTTCAATTTTTGTAAAGAGAAAAAAATAAAATATCATGTGGCTTTTTTTCTCCTCTCCTTTGTATGATTTGTAGATTGCAAAATGACATGAACACTCTGACAACAGATGAGACAGATGTAAGGAAGAGCGCTGTCAAACAAGATGAAAGGGAAGGAGGAGGCACTGTCTCAACCACAAAAGTCCCTACGGAACTCATCAAGTCTCAAGTCAAGCGGTACTCTTCACAAAAGCAAACACAACCTAATGTCGGACCAAGTACTACTTCAATGCAAGATCACATCAATCTTCCAAGTACCTTCCTCAGTCCTGGCTCTTCAACGGGCCTTGTAAACATCTTTTTTCTCTCTCTCTCTCTTCCTTTCATCAAAAAAGAACCATTGACCAATTGAACATTATCTAAAGTAGCCATAAATTTTTTTTCTAGTCATAAACTTCATTAATTTATTTTTAGCCTGATGACAAAATAGAAGACATCATTCCAGCCCTAACAGCCACAGCTAGTCCACAAAATGAAATTTTGAGACAATGTAGTCGTTGGAAAGAACTTTATCTAAGTCTCTTGGATGAATTTCAACAGTACAAATATTTAAATGATGTTCTACTCCTTAACAACGATCAAGTCCTGGCAGAAAAGGTTAGTTTTTTTCATTTCATCTTAAATGTAAAAATATTAATTTTTTTTTAAATAAAAAAATTAATTATAAAAATAATTGGAATTATTTGAGACTAAAACTGGAAAAAGCCTGTACATGTTCCACAAAAGACTTTCTCCAAAGAGAAAGAGAGAGAGAGTTTTGTATTATTCAAGATGGGCTTATTCTATAAAAAGGATTGTGTTGAACTTATCTATTATTCAATATCATATTTCTTCTTTTCTTTTATGATCACAGGTGCGTGAGGCCAACCATGAATTAGACGAGATCCGTGAAGAGCAAGATAGTAAGCTGGAAAAGTTGAGATCCAAACTGGACAATTTGATGCGAGAACGTATTGTATTCCAAACTGAAATAAAGGTTAGTCTTACCTCCTCCTATACAGATGTACTATAAATACATGGGTTATACCTCCTAAGGTTGTAGAAAATTTGTTGATTACTTTCTCTCACTAGCCCCTCCCCCTCCCACCAAAATGATGATGAATGAGGAGTGAGTCAGTGGTGTGCAAAAAAAGATTTTTTTTTCTTTTTTTTGAGAGAGAAAGAATGAGAAGGAGGATGAGGATAAGATTGAAATGGAAGAATAAAAGAATTTAGCCTCAATATTAGAAAAAAGAAAAAGAAAGTCTTCTTTTCTCACTCTCTCACCATCTTGTACTTTTTGTGTGTGTAGTTTTTTTTGTCTCTCTCTCAATGTGAAATATAAGAGTATTATAAGATATAATGATAGCATTAATGCCTCAAAGTTTTACACTTGTAACCTATAATAGTCAAGAGTGTGAGGAAGATAAGGGCACATGAAAAATAGTTTAGTAATAATTCATTCATGCCACTATGGTATAAATCTCCTTCAAAACAGGAGGAGAAAAAGGCCCCATCCCTATTTTTCCCTTCCCTTATTTATATCCAAACAGACAGAGAGAGAGAGAGAAATGTAATGCCTAAAGGAAAAAGAAATATGATGAGAATTGATAGTGAGAAACATTATATAATTTTATTTGAAAGGCAATTCGGTCTCAATTGGTGGAGACGAACGAGAAGCTCGGGGAGAAGACGATCCTTTGTGAAGCTCTTCAGCGGCAGATTGATGAACATTCCATGAATTCACTCAACTCTCATGGGGTAAGTTTAAATCTTAGATAAGACTTTCCATTTTTCATTGTGTTCTAGTTCTACATTTAATTCTCTATCCCCCTCCTCCCCCCTCTTACACCTTTCCCCCACTCATTTACCTGCGCCTCTCTCTCTAAACTAATATTGAACACGACTCCATTGAATCTCCTTTCACTGGATGTAAAATTACATTGGATCCTCCTTTCCCCCCTCCAATTTATTCCACTTGCCCCACATTCTCAACCTAAACCAATTTAAATCCTATGGATTAACAATAGCTTAACAAATGTAACAAAAAAAAGAAGTCTTTTGTACATTGTCTTTGACTTTGTGAATTTTAAAACATACATTAACATGTTAGACCATAAAAGCCCTCCATGAAAATTTTCTCTCCTGTCTCTTTTGTTGTTCCAGTACAATGTTAAATTGTAGAGAGAGAGAGAAAGAGAGAGAGAGATTTGTAAGCTTAAAAGTCTGTCCATTACAAAAACACACACGCACATTACACAAATGTTGAGAGAAAAAAAAAGTTGTAAGAAGATTTTTCCATCGTTTCCTCATTTCACTATAACAAAAGTAGTAGTACAGTATAATATATATATATATATATATATAGTACTTGGCTTGGTTATAAGGATGATATCGATTTATTAAATTGTTTTTTTCTCTCTTGTACTATTTATTCTATATGGGACTTTTAGACACGATGTGAGATTCCAAGTCATACAGAGTTGGAGAATAAATTAAGTGCAGCCGAAGGAAGAGTGATATTTCTTCAAGATGAAGTCAATGAGATAAGTAATAGTAATACGAAGCTTCAGGACAAGATCTTTAGTCTTATACGTGAAAGTACTCATGAAATTACGAGTCTTCGGAAAGCCCTCTCAGGGAATGAAGAACAAGTCGTGAAAACTCAAGTGGATTTTCAGTATCAGCAAGATGGTAAAAGTTTTTTTTTTCTTCTTTTTCTTTTTCATGTCATTACATATGTACTCCTTGTATTCTCCTCTGTATATATATTATTACAAGAAAATAACCTTAATTAACGGGAGATAACTTTTTATTTAGTTTTGGTGAAAGAATTTTTTATTATTGTAGTTTTTTTTATATATTTGTACTGTACGGATACCATACTTTTTGTAACACTAGAGGCTTCGTATTTTATTGATTATTTATTTTAGAGGCACTCCAACATCTCCAAGTTCAACAGGCCTACATAGAAGATCTGGATAAATTTGTCAATGAGCGTGTGGAGCAAAATAATGAGGTCTCGAAGAAAGTTCAAGATTTTGCTACTCAAGTAGCTCAAGAGACAGAGCAGACATTGCAGGTAATTCTAATAAAAAAAATCAACTCCAATTTCTTACAGCCATAACTTAATGAATGTTTAAAAATACATGAAGATAATTAAGTTGAGTATACTTTTTTGGGGGGAAATCAAAAAAATAGTTGCTGGAGGATAGACTACAAAAAACAACAGAAGAGAAAGAGGCCTTGGAGGAGGCATTAGTGAAAGCAAGCACTGTGATTCATGATTTGACAGATGAAGCTAGAAAACAACGGGTGACTGCATCCAGATTTATCACTCATATTTATCAAATTCTCTCAATTCCACCTGGAGAAAATCGAAATGAAGTTTGTGAACTCCGGACGTTACCCTATGTGGTTCTATGTGACAATATTATTAATTCTATCAATGATGACTCCGAACTGGCTCATACATATGCGATCAATACAAGTATACATATGAAAGAATTGTTGAAACGTGTCATCTTTTGGAGTCGACAATTTGAACTTCAAAAGAAACGTTTGAGGGAGAGAGTGACCGAGTTGGAACAACAAAAACAAATTTCTGTAAATGATATTGACCGGTATCATAAAGTAAGTAAAATCATTTAAATAAATATGAGAGTTTTATTAATTGGATGAAAATATGTGTAATTTATGCCCATTTATTATTTTTATTTTAGAAATGTGAATTTTATCGAGAAATACTCAAACAATTGAGGAAGGAACTTGGGGCTGAAGTTATGGATGCAACATTAAAAAATGGACTACCACGTCACACGTATGAACAAGCTAAAAAATGGTTTAGTAAACACAAGAATAGTTTTGAACAAGAGGTTAATGTTGGCCCAACCACGTCGTCTACTGATAAACTTGGAGAAGCTCATGGTGAACGATCTGGCTCTCCAGAACTGACAGTTACCCGCGTCTCTCAAGCTCAACATAAATTTGGTTTAAATACTCAAATGACTGTACGGCCCTATATAAGTAATAATTTGCACAATTATCTTAAAAGGCATGAAAGATTTTCCCATATTCTTGAGAACGTCTCTCAATATTTGTCACAACCTGAAAACTTTCTGAGTGATCAAGAGTTTGCTGATATTGATTCTTGATGATCTCGTGACACGCTCTAGACGACTACATTTTGTACAGTACAATTTGCACTCCTGATTTACTGATCAGCATTTCCTCTTTAATTATGTTGTAAATTCAAAGTCTCATTCAACTACATGTCACTTTCAAAAATAAATTTTGCAATGACTCTTCAAAATTATTGCACTTTGTAAAACAAAATAGAGAATGTAGTGTTACCCAATATAATATAATCTGCTTATCCTTAACCGGTGTGCCTTGAATTACAAAGTGTTCAAAAAAAGAGCCAATGTTATTGTACAACAACACGACTTATAAATATCTATATCATATCATAGTTATTAAAAATAATTTAAGTAACTTAAATTAAGTTATTGGGACCATTATTTGTCTTTGAAAATTGTCTTTCTCTTTAAATTTAGATAAAAATATTTATTATAGATTGAAATATAATATTTTAAACATTTTGTGTACAACATTATGAAAAGTATATTAATTGTAGTTCAAAAAATATATATATTATTATTTATCATATTATAATAATAAAGAAAATTCATGATACGTAATTGTTTTAGAGAAAAATGGACAAAAATTTATCAGTCTGAATCGAGATCTAACTTGGGTCGTTTTGCTGCAGCACCTGGATTAAGCTGATCTGTTACGAATGCAGCAAACTTGACAAAATTTTCATTTGTCATAATGTTTTCAAATTCGTTGATAGGATTTGCACAAGTATCTAATGTCAATACATTGGATTTTATTGTAGGATCTTCCAAAAATTTCTTCAGCTGAATTAGATTATCTGAAACAAAAAGTACATTCATATTACCAAAAAGAAAATGTCATATTATATATTTGCTAATAGAATTTATCATTTAAATTAACTATTCTTAGATGAATCCTCATAAGTACCAGAAACTTACCTCCTTTGGCTAGCAATTCCAATTTTTCTCTTGGAATTGTATCTTTAGTTGGGAAATAGTAATTCCTTTGAACTTGTTTTTGTTCTGGTTCAGGTAATTCTGGTTTAGGTAGTACTTCACCACATTCTCCACTTGATTTGTGTGCTTTGCAGCAATTGACTGAACAACTAAAAGAAATATGAAAATTAGTAAAAGAAATTACAAATAATTTTTATCACATTATTTATTTGACTTACTATTTGGCAAGACACTTTGGGCACTTGTACGACGCTTTCTCCTTACCACATACAATACAGGGATTTACTGGTTTTGGGGGACTGTCCTTCACTTCATCATTATCTTGATCCATTGTCGGAATCGTCACATTTAATTAAAAACTACGAGAAAAATGGCTCAGAAAAAAAATCAGAAGAAAAAAAGCATGGAAGTTTAAAAGTTCTGTTCGCGGGAGAAATAAAGGATGACTGTCAATTGAGGTAAATTCTCCCTTGATGCAACAAAGCCAACAAAAGATTTCAACGTTGCAAATAAATCAAAAAGTCATCGTAAACACTGGTTGTTGCATAATCTTGTAACATAATCAATCTTTAAAAAACAATGTCCATAAAATGAGTACGCAGGTGTTTACAGAAAATTTTGAGTATAAATTTAGAATACCTCCATGTCCATGTATGTATATTGTTCAACTGTCTGATTTTCGTAAGCTCAAAGGAGTATAATAAATCGTACTATTAGTATTATGACGGATCGAGTTGAGTGACATATGCCAGGGTAAGGTTAAATTAGACGAAGACTTCTTTTTTCATAAAAGACTCTTCATTTTGCTTATTTAGCTTTTGAAGGAATGAAAGAGAGAGAGAGAGAAGAGAATCTGCGGAAAGTTTACACAAGTCCATTTTAAGTACTAAGAACTATTTTTTTAAACACATCTCCAAAATCTTACAAGTTTCATGATACAATCTCTTGTGGCTGTTCGCACTCATAGTTTCTCAAAGTATCGACTGAAAAGTGTGTGTGGAATGAGTTGGACAGACATAAGTACCTTAGAGTTTTAAAATATGGAGTTTGGGTTTCAGTCCAATGGAAAGCACTTAAAATTTACAATCTTAAAAAAATAGTACTCATTCCAACAAATATATAGTCTCAATCTATTTGGCTGAGGAGGAGAACTTGCTTGTAATCTGTACGGGGTGTTAGTCCAAATACAAACAAAGAACTGTTTATTCACAACGGAACTTTGAACTGAGTTGATGATATTCCATTGAATTTGTATAAACAAAGAAAAATGTAAGGGAAAGAGTTACTCCATCGATGAAAGTGTTTGAGAAAGTATATTAAAGTCAAGGGGAAAATGATTGTAATGTACAATACATCCAAAATAACTACAAAACATATTTTCTACTGTATGTAAGATTCATAAGCTCATCTTCATAAAATTTTGCAATTGGAACAACCCTTAAACCTCAACTTTTTTTCTGTCCAGACTCAATTTATGGGTTTATTTGACTCTTTCAATCTAAATGACTCTCAAAATGTCTTGGTGTTGTGTCATTGAAATAAATATTCTCTGTTCATAACTAAAATTTCCCTAGAGTCCTCCCATTCACTTTGAAGAGGAGACTAAAAAGAAAGCGGTGAAAGTAAAATTTTGAAAGTAGCGGTGACTGAGAATGTAGATCGATGAGATGATGTTGATGATATAGGATTCAGACTGTACTCAAAGTACCAGACTTTTATAGTGTAGTATATAGTATGGGGGGTTCTTGCACATGGACAAATATTTTTTTGTGGTTGAGAGAGGGACGTGCATAAGGAGGTCGTCAGCTGGTTTTTTTATACACTTGGCCCTTTCTCGTTTTTTAATATCCATTATAAAATTTGGTTCTCGTCCAGCCTCAACCAGACTATGGACATTTGAAGGCTCTCAATTTTATAACCCCCCTCCTCCTCCTCCTAGTTCTATTGTGCAGGTAAACATTGAGGTTTTCATTACAGACTAAAAAATAAACTATTGTGCTTCGATTTACTTCAAATATTTTTTCTAGTCAGTCGACCACACAATAGAACATAAAAAACAGAAACATTAAATACACTAGACAAATTTTGATATTCATGTGCAATTCTTTATTCCTTTTGCAAAATATTATTTGCAAATATTCCAAAACATTAAATCCAAGAGCGTGTCTCCCATCCGGGTGAGATTTACTGATTACAAATACAGTGACAGTTTGTGTTTACAATTTATTTTTTAAAAAAATAAAACAACTGAAAAGATTGACAGTCTTTCTAATAATTTCCACTACAAGTACCGGCACAAACAACAAAAGTCAGTTGGTGGTTTTTATGCAAAGGAATTTTCAGTGAATTATAGAAATGTGCAACATAGTTCCTTGCTGTGACGCGTCCATGACTCACTCACAAATTCAGTACAAATCAATAGAAATGGTTGATTTAAAAAAAATTATCTCCGTCTGTCAGTGACTTGTTCAAGTGTACGAAAATAAATTAATTATGCTGACCATTAGTTTTTCTTGTTAGAAACATGAATTGTTAACACACGAATGCACGTGCTTTGAGCTTTCAATCTGTTCTTTTGAGAGCTTAAAATGAATCTGAAACTTTGTACGACGACAAACTCGTACTTACACGCTCACCATTCAACACTCAATTAATTGACAACGCTTTATCAAGACTATCCTCTCTCTCTGTTTATCTCTTTAATATTTAGAGAACTAAGAGAGAAAGAGAATTAAATGAACTCTCTTATCCCATTTTAATACTAAACTTTACCTTGTTCTCCATCATCATTCTCCTCACGTTTCACTAATTTTACAGTCGGAGGAGAGAAGAGACTCTTGTGCCATTTACGATTTAAGCTGATTAGCAATCTAAAACCGTACGAGTGTACGGATAATGAATCTGTTTAATGATTCAAAATACCTCAAATATTTAAGTACCTGACTTTCTCCACCTTGAACTCCAAACTCCAACACAATTCTCCTTTTTTGTCATGGGTGAGTAATATCTGTAGTTGAAATTAATTAATTATTATTTAATTGTACTTTTAGTCTTACACCAAATTTGACAGCTAGAAAGTTCTCTCAAGTAAAAGTACCAAAACTATTCATGGAATATTCAAAAGAAAAAAAAGTTTTTGTAAACAATTTTATGAGCAACGTTGACTTTTTCAAAGAAATTTCATTTTTTGGCATTTCTGAAGATTGATGATTAATTCATCTTCATCAGACGCTCATGCCAACCTCAACTGAAAGAGAAAAAAAAGTGGAATAATTTATGAGAATATTTATACACCATGAACAATTTGTTGATGGAAGTGAGACCAAGTTTTTAGCATCAAAATATGATGAAAATTTTTTCATGAATAAAGAATGATTATCTATAACGATAAAGCGGCCCATTTCTTCATTGAGAGAGACAGAGAAAATAATACCACGTGCGTGCATGTTATGGGGAAACAGAAACCTTGGAAAAAAAATAAAATTAGGAAAATTCATGTAAAAAAATAGCGGATGCAGATTCTCCAGTAGACTAAAAATTTATGTCTGGAGTAAAAGAACAAGACATTGTTGTGACTGTCAGTCTGACCCTCGTACGTTTGAGGTTGTGAGTGACAACCAGTCACCACAGAGTATAATTACCCAATTAATTGTGATGAAGCAGCTGCTCCCCTGCCTTCCATGGTTATGGTTGGGTTAGGTTAAAAATGAATGTAATTATTCAAAAAAAATATTTTTCAACAAAAAAGAATGATTCACGCAAGGGGAAACTTGATAAAGTTATCTGTACAAAACTAAAGAGGTTTGACATGACATAAAATTCCCATGACATGGACTAAAATGAATGATGAATAGAGTAAAAAAAAGTATATTAAGACTTGTCTCCAATTAATTTGAGAAAATAGTGAACATATGTATATATTACAACCAACAAAACTCTCCTCCTCCATTGTCCTCATCTCCTCAAGATGTAAGACATGACGGAGGGGAAAAACCGGATGATGAATCCGATCAAGATTGTCAACTAGCGGTCTTGAGGGACTTTTCTCTGTTTGTCTTGAGTGTAAATAAAGTAGAGAGAATATTACATCCGACTCTGAGAAAAGTGGCATATGGAGCATGCAAAAGTGGAAAAGATAAAGATGTGCATATTCACGTGTCTCACTAAAGAAGGGGGGCTTCCGAAAAATGCAGACTCGGATAAAATAGGGAGACGCTCTTGAGAGTGTAGAGCTAGAGACATTAGCTAAGAGTTCAACTTGCATAAAATAAGAGAGAGATGAAGATGTGAATGGAGAGGGAGTCATGGGATGGGAAATGCATCTGCATCGGGACTCTCATCTCTGCTTCAACTACACACACACACACACTCATACAGTTGCTTCGATGAGTATAGTTGGGAGAGTTGGGAAAATCTTTTTTGCCTCTTTGACGAGTATTAGAGGACTCAAAGTTGGGCATCCCGACTCATTCGTGATGTGGTGGTGGTGAGAGTGAGTGAGTGAGTAACAAGGGACTGACGTGCATTTCATGTGCTACAGAGTCAAACCAAAAATATTACTATCAAAGAGACAAGGAGAGTTTTCTATGTACAAAAAACCATTGGGGGGTATAACAGACCCAAGCTGGGTTTTAAACGTATAAAAACAGTGTGTACACACAGGAGTGGAGTTTTGTGATAGGCAAGAGAGGGACGGAGCGGCCAAAGCATGTGTAGTGTATCTGTAGTGCCTGTTGCTAGTAGTGGCCGAATTGAATGAAAATGTGAAAATCTCTATAAATTTACAAACATTTCAAATCTTTCCAGTGAGTTGACAAGAAAACTTCATCATTTTATCATTCCCCTCACAATTCAGTTTTATATTTTCTATGAGTACACTGTACTCAACAACAACTGATCCAACACATCATTAGATAGGTAAAGAGTGTCCTGTCTCAACTTTTTCATCCTTTTTTTCAGTCATTATCCTACTGTGACCAATGTATTAAAAAGCATGGGATCATAATGTCATGAACCCACTGTCTATTTTTTTTGTATGGACATTTTCATTTTGTCTCTCTCTCTCTCTCTTTTGTTCATATCCCACCATTTCTTAATAATGAGACGCCCTAAACCTACGCACTTTAATTTACATGAGTGTCCTGAAGGTAGTCTCACTCCATAAAAAAAGAGTTACATGTTTATAGTCAAACTATTTAATATTATTTTTTCTCATCTTTTTCTCTTTTATCCAAAATAACTGACTATTGTACCAGTATCTACACTTAAAATTCCTTTCATTAAACTTGACTCGCCTTTCTCATCACTCTATAAAAATTCGTCCTCCTCCTCCCTACAAGAATGAGACCGGTCAAGTTATTTGTCTTTTGATCTAAAAGTTTTTTTTATTAAGACTATTAGTGAGGTTAGGCTGTCAAATAGGGAGTTTTAAAAGAGAATTAAGACAAATTTAATGAGACACAAATTGT
Source organism: Arrhopalites spinosus (assembly GCA_034700945.1). Lineage (NCBI taxonomy): Eukaryota > Metazoa > Arthropoda > Collembola > Symphypleona > Arrhopalitidae > Arrhopalites > Arrhopalites spinosus. The sequence continues at coordinate 12,056 of JAQIVZ010000716.1, read as the reverse complement.
CTGTTTTGTGTCACATGTAGTGACAAGGAAAGAGAAAATGAGGGTTTAATCTAATCTCATGTGTTTTTTTATGTGCAAACAAATGACTGTCCTACAAGTCTTATTGTCTCCAGAGGATGATGACCGCATTATTTCCTCTCTATGATTACCCATTTTTTGTTCATATCCTTCTCTCTCTCTCCTGGAGTCCACGTTTTAAAAATAGACTGCTCACAAATATTAGATAAAAAATTAAATGGAACACGTCTCGACCAGCTTTTTTAGTTTTTTAATAATTTGACCACCGCCAAATAAAATATGAAAATTCTTTGGTACATATTTTTAGATTGTGGTCCCCATTCTCCTGTATAAAATTTTTCATTGTAGTATTCTAACGGTGAAAAAAAATTGAAAAGAAAGTGTCTTTCTTTCCATGTTGTGTACATGGAAATTGTATTCTTGGGTCATTTTGTATGTCTGGAGAGAATATTCCTCACACATACTTGACATTCTTCCCTTGTCCAATCCTTTCCCTCAACCCATTTCTCTTGTTGAGATTGTTCAACTTTTGAAATTCCTTGTCTCTGCAATTTCATGCCAGGCAACTATTTAACATGGATACTCATCCAAATTTATTTTAAACTGAAGAAAAGAAGGAGAGCAAGAGGTTCCGAGGGGTACTTTATATTCTAGTCATTTTGACATTTTTAACTCTTTTGGTCCAAATTTCAATTAACATACTTTGTCTGATCGTGAGTTATACACACAAAACAAGTTTTTAAAAATATTTAAATACATTTTAATTTTAATAGTCGGTAACTTTTCATATTTAAATATTAATAATAATTTGATTTTAATTTCCACTGTAATAAATAATTGGCAACAAGATAAATTAACTAGACATAAAATATTTAATATCGAGTGAGGAAATGAATAATGAGGTTAAGTCACCGACCTACGGCCTCCAAATGTATTAAAATAAATGTACATAAGTGTAAATGTGAATTTTTCAGATCTCTCCCTTATCTCCTCTCTCCTCCTTGTTGACACTAGGAAAGGGATGGCCAAATAGTTTTGCATGTTTATTTCCATGTAATCTACAATTTGATTATTTGCATCAACGCTCCTATTTACATGATGAACATGTACACTAGTTAATTGTGAAGGACTCCAAACGGAAGTTTATTTTATGTAGAGAGAGATAGGGAGAAAGCGTAATTCTAATTATGATTTAATGATGGTTCACAAACAATTCTTACAAGTAATATTTCTTGTTTCTCTCTAATAATTAGCGGACGGTGCTGAGTCTGAGTTTGTAGAGTTAGTTGACAAGTTTACAAGCTTTAAATGGCAAATATGGTTGTAAATTAGTGAGAGATAAGGGAAAAGAAGACACTAAAACTTTTTTTTGGGAAAAAAAAGAACCGACTTTATACGAGCTTGGGCATGCTACACTAAATTAAATTTATAAGACAGCAGCTGCCTTTGCAATTTGAAGCATATGGAGAGAGAGCAAGAGAGACTTTACTTGTTTTGTAAGACGCAAAGAGAGAGAAAAAAAGGAAAGATTCTCATTGATTTATCCATTTCCCGGTTTTTCTCTCCTTCTTTCTTATCCCTTTCATCTTTACCATTTCCTTTTTCTTTTGTCTACCCCACCAATGGAGCGTGTGTGTGTGTAGAGATCATTTATCAATTTCTACGTCAAAAATTGACACAAAGTCTCCTCTTGCCTGTCAACCACTCTATTAATGAAGTCTTCTTTTTGTCATTTTACACGGGAACATTTTAGAATTACATTTAAGTATAATTTGCAAAAAAAAGAATGTGGAGCATTTAGCAATAAATAAATTTTGCCCAACCGGAATCTTATGCATTTTTTGGATTATCCGGAAATGATATGCAGACACAATGTTAAAATGTAATGCCCCCTTTTTTATTTCTGAGTGCATAAAATGAGAGAATAAAATAAATTCTATGTTGACTTCATATACAAAAAAGTCTCCCGAATTTTTAGGGCTGCAGAAATATTATTATGAGGCTTCTCCTCTAGTCTGGGTTGAGACTCGGTGGAGTTGTAGAAAAAGTGATGAAATTGCGGAAGGATAGTTTCAAGCGTATGTTTCCGTGCGTTCTTGTGCATCATGATTAAATTGGATTGACTCTGTCTATTTTACTTGGCTGAAAAAAGAACTAGCATTAAAGTAATGAAGGGAAAGAGTCTAGGATGGACCATTTCGTTATGACGATGGCAATAAAAAGAGAGAGAGAGAAAATTGAGGCGATGATGAAAGGCGAGGGGAAAGTAGAACGATGTATGTCAAGAAAATTGATTAATCCCAAGACAAAACTAACCAAGGACTGATCAACTTGCAGTCCCTGCCTTTCACTGGATTTGTTCTAAGCTTTGTCAATAGACTCTATCTGTGGTCAAACAGTTTTGTAGTCTTTGGGGAATATTAAATTGTCTCTAGACTCCTTGTCTTTGTTGTTGTTGACAAACTGAAATTCTATGTCTTCCTTTTAAGTGGAGGGGGCTTTTGTCATAAATTATTTTCTCTCCCTTCTCTGCTCTCTCTTTCTCCATCAAAAAGAGAAGGAGAGTCACTTCCGGTGGGATAAATAATAATACTTTTTTTCTGTCTCTCTCTTTCTCTCGAGCCCCAACAATAATATCCACTTAATAAATGTACAGGAAAAATAATAGAGTGACTTTATGTTTATGGATAGTAGAAAAAAGATGGCCATTCTCTTATCCTTTTTTTGTAGAGAGATCCTAAGAGGGTCTTCATTTTCTCTCTCTCTTTATTTTTGTAAGTAGTGTGGACGTGAGTTTTTGGAGTATTTTTCACTTGAGCGTCCTAAAGTGGTTCGCCTTGTCTTTCTCTTGGGGTGTAGAGGACAAGGCTTTTTATTTTATATGACCATCCAATATTCTTTTTAATGCCCTTGTTCTATCTTATGTTATGTAGTAATATATATTTTTGTCTATAAAAAGTTAATTTAATAGAAATTTCTAAGTGCGCACCAACACAATCCAAAACTACATGTCAGACTAACAAGGTTAGGCTAGGGTTAACAGCCCACAAGGAAAGTCATGCGGAGGAGGAGGAGGAGCCCGGGTTTTTCTTGTGAGTCACCAAAATAAAAAACCCGGGCGACAATTTATGGCTTCACATTTCCTCTTGAACAATTCCATGGGATTTTTTTTTCGCATGAAAGTTTTTTTGCAAACATGTCGTTTCTTTCCTTTATTCCCTTCTCCTCCACTTATTCTTATATCCTTGAATTTTTTCATTCTCCTCCTCTTCCTTTTTTTCTGCAGAATGAACTTATTCTCTATAAAACTCTTAAACTCTCTTTTTATAGGAATTGTCAAACTTTATTTATTTTTTTTTCAATGAAATTGTTCCCAAAATATTTGTTGGCTTTGTTTCTAAAGTTAGAAGGCAAAAGGACAGTCTAAATTTGTATGGGATGATTGGTTACATAAAATGATAAGGAAATATTAAAGAAAAATATTGTTTTGAATTTTTTGGGGGTTCATCTTGCTGATTTTATTGTTCGTTTTTTTTATATTTATAGGAGGGCCCATTCCATGAAAAGTTTTTTTTTCTTCTACGTTCAAGATTCAAGATGGGAGAAGCAAGGAGCAAGTCAAAATTGTGAGAAAAATAAATGACAAGTTGATTGAGATTCTACGCACACACTGCTGCCACTACGTCGGCTCCACATAATTCAAGATTCTTCTCTCCCCCTCCTTCAGCTTGAGTTGGAAGCCAAAGGCCAAAATAAGTTGAAAGGTGGGTGAAAGAGAGAAAAGTTTTCTAATTAAACTTCATACAAGAGAGAGAGAGGGGAGATTCATCAACAATTGAGAGTGGGGGGGGAGGTGATTTGAAATGAACAAGTCTCCTCATTGTGACACCAAGACGACGTGTCTAGAATGTCTGTCACTCAATTTAATTGTCAATGGAACAATGCCATAGACAGATCAAGTCTTTGAGTGTCCTCATCAGTCAATAAAAAAAGTACCCCCCTTCCCTCATTCTACTCCCAAATATTGAAAAATATATTTTGATTGTCAATTTTTCAAATAAAATCATTATGTATCAATGTAACTGGACTCTAAAAGACGCAGAGGAAAAAATAGAAAGAAGATGACAATGAAAATAATGATAGAAAATATTAAAAATAATTTATTGTTTTTCTCAAACCAGGAGAATGTAATTTATTGTGGCACTGGCCCTTAATTTTTAGAGACAAAAAGACAGCCATTGTTAATGGTCATTAGACAGTTGGATGAATTAATTAAAATGACAGATGATGACGATGATGAACATTTTGTGGCTAGAAGAAGAAGATCAATATGTAAAGAGGATTGTCAATCCTCTGTGGTGGTGCTTGGATCATTCAAATCGAGTAAAAATGGACAAATTGAACAACCAAGATGGGTTCAAGAAGGGAGAGAAGATAAAGAAAAATTTTTTAATAATGAATATTGGTCAAAATGTGAAAATGTCACAAAGATGACAATGGATGAAAGAGGATATTCATGGCTACGTAGTGAGTGGTCCTGGTGTCGTCATAAAATGTCCTCTTCCACTCTACTCTTCTGTCTAGTCCTCTTTGTAATATTTGTTGATAGTGTCACAAGTGCTCCAGTTCGACGGGCCAGCTTTTCTTCATTGGTGAGTAACATTTGGCTATTTTTTTATAATTTTTACAGTCAACATTTTGTCATTCTCCATCTGTCAATAAAATAAATATTTTGTATCAATATTCCGAATTTTGTATTGTAAAAACTAATATTCCAGTTGTCTCTCTCTATTTGTAAATTAGTTGATAAACTCACCTGGACATTATGATTGTAATTTCCCATTTGTTCCTTTGACAAGGGGGAGTAATAGACCATTGTGAAAACAAGACGGAAGTGTTTTCACAGAGGGGAAGGTGATTTCTTTTTGTCTGGGTCTGTCTCCCCTTCAGAAAACATATTTTTGTCCTTCATGACTCATCTTTTTTAGGGCATCCTCACATCGTAAACCTTTCTGAATCGATAGGTGTGGCGTATATTTTACCTGTACTTCTGTACTCTAAACTACTTTTACCTACACAGAGTTGGTTCTGTCCCCTCTCTTGTTTTTATCGGTTTCACATTTATTTAATTTGTAATTTCTCTGAGGAGGGGGTGACGTTTTTTGATGGTGATCTTGTGGATAAAACAATTTTTTTGTATTCAATCATCCAGTCGTCAGTCTACATAATGTACGCTCCAATTTAGATTGACTTTATAGATAGATATTAATGAAACGTCTAGTCTATTATTTTAAACATGTTGGTATGTGCAGTGTACTAATTTTTTTCAAACATGAGTAACCCTCCAAATTATTTTTAAAAAGAGGGGAGAATAATTTAAAGTTGACTCTGTGCATAAAACTTGTAAAATTAATTTAGTGTAGAATTAAATTAGTAATTAAAATTTAGTCAAATTTTAGAATAAATAAAATATTTAATCTAAAACCTTCTTAGATACATATCTAACATGTACAAAAACAAAAACAAAAAATTTAAAGCTGGTTACTCATACTGTAATTTAAGTTTGTGTATAATTTAAGATTTACAAACAAAAGTGACTTGGTTTTTACTGTGGCCTCTACATGGTACATTAATGTTGATCAGCTGATTTTGGTAAATGGAAGTTTACACACACGAGACTCTTGAGACGCACTTGATTCATGAGGAAATGTTCTTGTGTGTGTAGAAAAGCATCTGTTTATAAATATGGATGCGTTTACACTCTTTTTCCCATGGAGTAGATGGGGTTTTTTTTGTGACACATGAGAAGGGAGGAGGAGGAGGGGTAAAGGAGAAGCAGGATGTTTCTAATCGGACGCGGAGTGTTTGTTTCCAATTCTCAGTATCTCTCGCTTGGTAAATATACAAGAGATAATTTCATGATGGTTTCGTGACTGCAATCATTAGACTTTGCAGACTGCACTAAACGGATACAAGTAGAAGGCAAAAGAAAATTTGGTCTTCTCTCAAATGAAATTTGTTTAGCTCATCTTATCCTTCTTCCGGGAGTTTTTCTGTACAAAATACAAAAGTAATTGTAATTCTTGCTACATTTTTTTTGTTTCTTCAAGACAACGACTATACTTACAAAAGTTTTGCAGGTTTTCTTGTTGGTTTTTTCATGACTCTCAAAATTCAATTTTCAAAGTCAATTCACTTTCCCCACACAAAATTGAGAGTGTAGTGTAGTCTGTACAGTTAGAATTTTTTGGGAGACAACGCACATGTCTCTCATAGTCATTCATGAAGGAAATAAAATGTAGAGAGTGGGGATTCAAAATTGTCCTCTTGAACACACACATTCCATCTCAAGTACATTCTTGAGACTTGTACAGATCTACACTCTTAACAAATTTGCAATTTTTATAAATTATTCTTCCAATTTTTTTTTTGCTTCCCAAACTCGTCATTCTCATTGTTACAGACAGAGACAGAAGCTTAAAAGAGAATTTGTGGGGTACTTTCAAGTCATTGACATTTTTTGTCTTTTTTTTCAATGTTCATCCTTCTCAATAAATGAGAACAATTGTCACTCACTCTACGTATATGCATAAGGTTTAGTTTGACATGCAATAGAAATTGCATGTCTTGAAGAGTCTCTTTATTTTTTGACGTGTTCCAAAAAAATAAACGTGTCAAGATTAAAGAATACGAGGTGTAGACTAGACACCATTGGAGATACTTTATGTATTTTAGAGAGTGCAGGAGACGGTAGATATTTTGTAAGGGAAAGGAAAGGAGAAAAAAAAACATTTTATGGAATTTTGTCATGAAATCCATCTCATCTCACATGATCTGATAATAAAGTGAGAATAGAACATGAAATGTCTCAATGACTTGCAAGTTGGTTAACCTTTTCTCTCTCTCTTGTTGTGTGATATGAGTAGAGGTATTTTGTACTTCTGGATAAAATATTCCAAATATAATATTTTGTATTCGTATCATCCTCATAATTCTGTCATTTCTCTCTCTCTGTCTGGTTGCAACGCCCATATCTCTCCTCTTGACTAATCTAAAGTTTCCACATTTTTGTTTATATTCTTCTTTTATTTATTTATTAGACAGATACTTGTCAGTGGTGCTATAAGTCCTCCATTGTTTTTTTAAGAATCCTTCTTTTTTCACCCCAAAAAGTATTCAATTTCAATGACCATTACAGTCTTCCTTTTTAATTTATTTGGGAACGCGAACGTCAGGATAATTTTATTTGTTTGTCTGGGGTTTTTGTTTAGAGATTAATTATAAAATTCTATTCTTTTCATATAAAATATATGAAGAGAGAGAGAGAAAGAGAAAATCTACTTTTTGATGTAAAATATTATTAAAATAATTGTTAAAAATAGAGAGGATAATAATTCAAATTGTTCAACGTTCCAAATCTAAAGATAAGTGGATTGCATGTTTTCATCCTCCCTGCCTGCTCTTTCCTCCATTTAATGTTTATTGTTGAAATATAGAAAAACAAAAATTAATTTGGTTAAGTGCCCTAGTCATGTGAGAGCAAGTACTCAGTGAAATGTATCGAGATCGAGGAATGAGAAAATAGGGAATAGTGCAAATATTTATTTTTTGATTCCAAATGGTGGAAATAGAAAAAAAAGAATTGGGTGGGTATTGTTCAGATAATTTTGAGATTAATTTGTTTAAGACAAGAGGGATAAGGTATGGCATAACAAATAACAATTTTATTTAGTGTGAGAGTTAAATTTTATTTTGACCCAGTCCAACCCTAAAAGTTTTCATGTGATTAGAATAAACTATAAGTAGATTAAGCATGTGTGGATTTTTTCTGATTGAATTGATAGAGGAAATTGTTGAACATGGTCGATTGTCGGGTATGGAAAAAGGGAGAGAAAAAAAAATTCTCTGTATTTTTGTTCAACATTTTTGGTTCTCTTTGGTGAGAAGATGAGTGGAAAGCCATCAAGATTTGTCCTAGACACGTTTCTCACTTCTTCTCTGTCAAATCTTTGATATTTCTCCACTTTTGGGGGTTTTACTCAAGGATGCAGGTATGAGGAGTCTTGATCTTGAATTTTTTTTGTTTGGAACTTAGACACAAGACAATGGAGACAATAAGGGACAAGAAGAGAGTCCCTTTTCTCACATCCTCCCTCAACTCTGTAATATTTTCCCCTCTTTGAATTTTATCTCTTGTCTTGATCCTTTAGAATGTGTAGACTTAGGAGGTACGTGATCATATACAAATTCATCCCGCAAGTTGAAGGAGGGGGGTTTGAGGGGGTATTATTTTTTCTCTCTTTGGATACCAATCACTTCCATTCTTTCTTGAAGGCATTTAAAAGACCGGAAGTAAAGGAGAAATATGTTCAAATTCATGACTTTTTCCTTTGAGAACGTGGAGGGGAGGATAATGAACCCTTGCCCTTTAGCTTTAATTTTCTAGACTACTTTATGATTCACATTTGCTTCTTGTTCTGAGGATGAGCATAAAAATTAAGGGGGTACTACAACAGATAGTACAGTGTGTGGATATGAGTGCTTGTTGTAAAAATAGAAGTTGGAGGGTGTACGAGAATCTCATTTAGTGTGATTATACCCTCCATTAAATCAAATATTGAACATACAACCAACCAAACTACTCTCCACTTTTCTCTATTCACTCTAACTAATATTATTATGTACATGTGTGGTGTTATAACGTGCAAAAATATGAGATGAAAATAAATTGACATTGGGAGTCATGGGAGTCAAAAGGGAAAAAATGTTTTGTGCAAATTTGGGGTAGTGTCTGGACAAAAGAAATTTTTTTTTACAGAGGAATTTGAGCCCACAAACAGAAAAATATTGTGCCAATCGGAACATGCACAATTTCTAAAGTAGAGGCGTTTTTCATGTTCCTTTTTATCTTGAAATCTGCACATGGCCTGAATCATTGAATGTAACAGAGAGAAAAAAAGAATTTTTTGGGACTCTTTACTCTTTGTTGAGGAAAATGAAGGCTGACTGTACTGCAGAGAATTTATAGGGTTTTTTTTCAGTTTACACGCATTTGTAGAGTGTAGATTGTTTTGTGTGTCTATGGAACACGCATCCACATTACACGCTTGTCCCCCTCTCCCTCTGTACAGATTGACAGACTCTCCAATTCTTTTTTTCCCTCTCGGCTTGACGTTAGCCCAATTGGACATGGTTCCAGTATTTAATCATTTGTCCATTCCAAACGTTGTTCTCTCTCTCTCTCTTTTAGTACAACTTCATTATTTCTATCAAGGATAAGACGGATGGAGCCAAAGTCAGGGAATTTGAGACTCGGGTCAGACCTTTTTTTTCTTTTGAAATTTGACCCAACAGCCTTTCCGGTCTCTCTCTCTCTTTTTCTTGTGTTGGTAAACTCAATTCTATGAACACAAAGTATTTGAAACGGACGCCATTTGTGATACAGTAACTAACATTTTCATGTTCCATTACAATGTATTATTTTACAGCCATTTGTCCTCTCATATTTCATAATTCTTTTACTTTGTTACAAGAGAAAGTACAAATGGGTTTTAATTATAATCAAAAAATAACAAGTAAAATTAATTTTGTCTCAATAATATTTAACGTTATTAAAGTTATAAATCTGATTGTGAGTGCTTTTTTTATATGGAAATCATTATTATACGGAGTTGAGAAAATGGAGGGAATGGAATTCTCATCCACTTGTTGCCCGTTAACATTACAACTTCTAAAAATACCGCACTATGACAAATTACTTAGTAATCAACTAGAGTGACTGTTAGATGAATCAATATTCAGTGAAATTAATTATTCTCCATAAAATTTGACACAGTGTTCACTCATTCAAATCACATGTCAAACGTGAAAATAATTTCATCTCTTTTTTTACCACACACACGCAAGTCTCTTCATTCTATTACAAAAACCTCCAAAAAAAACGGTAATTATTTATTAAATTGAGTTGTTGAAAAAAAAAACAATGAAGAGTTTACTGATAGTTGAGGGTTGAAGTATGAAAATTTTAATATTTTCTGTATCACATAAAGACAAGAGGGAAGGTTTATTGGTGTGGAATAAAATGGAATAATGGAGCAAGTGAAAAAAAGAAATATGGAAGAAATTATTTATTTGGTAGTCTCACACAAAGCTGATAAAGAGGATCAAGATGATACGGTAGTGGGGTTGCATGTAATAAAAGTAGTCATAAATAAAATCCCTGTAATGTCCCCATACTTTACCTCCTTCCTGCCCTTGTCTCACTGACAAGTGAGACTGAAACTGGATTTTTTTGTCAGTTGTTTCTTAAACGAGGAGTTTAAAGACAGCATGTAAATAAAAGGATGACAAAGACACTCTCCCATTTTTAATTTTATTACGTGCTCTGACTCAAATCTACTTTAAAATTTATTAAATTCTCCAAAGACATTCTTCAGGCTATTCTCTCTTCAGCTTTTGTTTTTCAAGTCTCCAACTTTTTTCTTGAGATTTTTTTTGGTGACTGACTTTGGCCTATGGCGTACGTGTAAATATGCTCATGATTTTTTTTAAAAAAAGTTTAGAATTAAAAATAATTAAAAATGACACCACATGTAAAGTACGTTTCTATCTAACGTGTATACTTACATGTGTGTGTCAAGATATTAATGAAATGAATGAAATAATTTTAATTAGCTAAATCATCTTTAGCTCATTGAATGAGGAGGATGACCCTCTTTCTTAATTAACTATAAAAAAAATTAATGGTTCTGGGTAGGGAGACTGTAATTGTTTTTGATGGGATGGCAAACTATTTATTTTTTTTTTCATATTGTGCGTTATGACATTTAAGTTGACCTTTTAAAAGGCTCAATGTCTGTCTGTGGAGTGAGACAATTTAATATTTAATGCATATGCATGAAGGAAAGTCAAGTTGAGTCATTATTTAATTGAAGAAATATTGTTACATAGTTCTAATTGTAATTTAAATTTAAATGAACTTGTTGACATTGATAATTCAGTCAATTTTGTACAAGATATTTTTATATTAGAATCTGTATAACAAGAGATTCATCTCATCGTTCTTAATATAACTTGTCCTCACTTTTAATTAACATTTAAATTCAAATGTGTACAATTTAAATCCTACAAAATATTCAGAGTACAGAAAATGGTATTCTCTGTGTAAGTGTGTGAGTTGAAATAATTTGAAATCTTTGTTGTTTATTTTATGAATAAATTTTACACAAAAAAAGTATTAATTTATTAGTTCATGCTTATCACAAAAAAATATGAGGAGTATTTTAAAGGAGGTGTTGTCAATAAATAAACAAAATTCAGTCAACAGATAGCCGGCAACACTGGTGAGGGAAGAATAATAAAAACTAAAAAGTTGAAAGGATTTACTGTACTCGTATATTTAAGCTAGAGAAGAGGGATGGTGGCCAAATAAGGGAGGTTGCAAATTATATAATCCCAAATGGAAATGTTTCCTTTTAGCAGGAGTACAAGAAGAAGCAGAGACATTTTCAGGTTTACAACAGTAACAAGCCATCTCTCTCTCTCTGGTCATTTTAATGCACCAAAAAAAATACAGTCTGCGGTTTGACGTCTCAACGACCAAAAAACTTCCATTTTTTAGATCCTTCAGTTTTTTTTTGGTTAGAACAGCGCACAGTGGGACTGTCGACTGACTGTACAGGTTGAATCCAAGTCTAAATTCAATGAAATTGGTTGGTACATACAAAAGAAAAAATAGTAGTACTGTCAATGTCAACTATTTTTATGGATGCGGTTCAGTTTAGTTTTTCCTTACTAAAATTGGAGGAGTTGCCAATGCATAATAATAATGACAGTTTGAAACAACTACCACATACTTTAAAAAAAGTTAAATATTAAATTGACCCTATGATCTCACCCCCATAGGTCATTCCTTGATTTAAATATTTATTATTATACAGTCTGACAAATGAACTTAGCACGTTTTGTTTTTTGCTTTTTTCTCCTAACTGTATTAATATTATGAATGATGACCTATGCCCCGACCTGACCCTTGTTCT
>JAQIVZ010000715.1:0-52438 GCA_034700945.1 Arrhopalites spinosus | reverse complement strand
GAATGCTTCGAAACTTTTCAAGTAGGCATAAAATTCAATGGGCTACAACATCTAGTTTTTACTTTTGTCAAAAAAAAAATTTTTGAAGAACATTTTGACTTTTTTTCTCAAAAAATAAAAATTGTTTTGACCTTTTTTGAAAATTTAATTACGTCAACACCCTGTGACCTGGGTCAATGAAAGTAGGGGGGTTAGATGGAGAATTGAAAGCTCTACAAAGCTACAATTTGGAATTTTTTCTGATGCTTATAGTTTAGGCTGTAGGGGGGTAGCAAGAGGTTATGTGGGACCCTGTATATAAAAACCACATGTTAGCCACAAAACGCACAAAAATTCCCCAATTTATGGACATAAAACACCCTCTCTCTATGCAGTCGAGCGACCATGACAGTGAACTTTTTCGGATTAGTCAAGGGCATTTTAATACACCTTTAATACAGCATAAGTCAAAAACAATCCACGCCCTAGCTTCAGGACATGAGGTAATAAGACCTAGATAAATATAAGACCGAGTTTCATAACTTTTTTTTCAAGCTCAAGAGCTCAATGTTTTACATGTTAAAATATATAAATTACTACACATAAAGATTCTGGACATGGATAAAAATAATTCAACCACATGTTGCTTCTTGTACCATTCAATTAATTTTTCGATAAGATCCAATTAAATCCTTGATAGATATAATTAGAATCGTCACTTCATACAGCCGCTATAAAATACAACTAGTCTTGATTCTCCACTGGAATACTGGATGTGGTCAGATGAAGAAGAAGAATTCGTGATGTTAACAAGGTAATCAGTCGTTAAGCACAGCAAGAGACAATCTTTTATAATTTTTACTCTGATTCTCTGTACATTGTACATGAAACATAAAACACTCATCGTCAGTTTTTTCCCCCATTGCGGACCTACGGAGAGCACTTTTGTCACAAAAAAAAGATGTAATAAATTCTTACGTCATTCCTATAAACAATTAACCGTATAATTATAACGTGCGAAATAAATTCTTTTCCTTTTGGTTCTGGTCTGTAAGTTTGAGAATTAATCGGTTGAAAAATGATAAATTTCATGTAATATCAGTACTTGTTTTATGTAACATCATATTTAATATATGAAGGATGTAGCACAAAATGTAGAGATTTATATTTCATAATAATAATATTTTTCCTTGTCTTTTTTGACTATCATTATTTCCTAGTTTCCCTATTGCAGATTTTAGAAACTCTGGAATGTTCCTTCAATAAATTAGAGAGATCCAAAAACCTTACTCAATTTCATACCAAGCTCTTTGCATGTTTCAACGTCATCATCATCTTTTATTTATCTCTAGTCCAGTTTTTTTATGTCATGATCAAAACATCAACTTGATCTCCTCATTGTTAAGAATAACAATCAAACCAGGTGAGTGACAAAACAGCTGGCTTTTTACAATGTTGATCATACTTTCAAGAATGCCTTATTTTTATAAATGTATAATTTTCTGGGCCAACTTTCCAGTTTTTTATTTTATATACAAGATATATCTACTATGTACATAATAAATTCATGGCATGTATCATATCCATATAACATGTTCCAGGAAAAAGATTCCAGTTTTCTTTTTTTTTCCACAACTATTATTAACATAGTCGTTTTCAACTTTTTTTTACCATCTTTCTCCATTTTATTTAAAATAAGGCCACCATCAAGAGTGTATCAGTAATATCATGTTTGCAAACGGCAGATTTGCACGACAGGTAAATATTAATGAGATTTTATTCCCATATTATCCAAAAAAAATGATTTTTTTTCCTCCAACAATAAATGAAGGATTACACCCTGAAAAGTTGGGGATGGGGAAGAAGATTTGAGTGAAAAGTACCTTGAAAAAAAAACAATCCCGTCATTCAATTGAATACTAAATACTTGACAAGAGAGAGAGAGAGAGAGAGAGAAGAAAACGTCAATAACAAAAATTGCTCAAGATTGTAAAATTTTCAAGCCCATCTTCTTGGTGAACGCCTGTGCTGGAGGGCTGCTACTGATACAACACTGCAAAAGAGTAAAGATTTGTGTAGAAAAACAGTAGGACTTTATATATTACTTGTATTACCATACATTAAAAAATTTATTTTTTTTCTCCTAAAAAAAATAACTAGGCGTCTCAACCAATTTCAGGGAGAGGACAAAAAGATTTTTAAGAGCTTAAAAAAAGAGAGTAAAAATCAGTACACACAACAACAACAACGCAAAAATGGTGAGGCTTACTAAACTAGAGATATGAGATGATGATGCATAAATAAAAAAAAATAAACAAGTCATATTCGGTATTTAATGGTTGATATAATAAAAACCTTTTGAATAATGTTTTAATTTTTTATAAAAAAAACTCTCTCTCTCTCTCTCTGTGAAATGTTAAAAAAATTGTATGAGATGCTCACTATATGAATTATCCTTGGCATTCACATGATCCTGTTCTATGACAATTAAGTTTGATTGTTGAATGATTCTATAAGGGAAATTATTAGTGATATAAAACAGTGTGTACATATTTGGTTGTAATTTAAAATTACTTGTCTATTGATGAGACAAAATCCTGCTGGAAAAAAAGAGGAGAGAAAAAATGTCTTGAGATTGTTCATCACAAACAACAAAAGTGAACAAAGAGATTGACGGGTGGTTAATAAATTATCAATAAATGAATCTACCTCTATATATAATATTTATGTGCGTTTTTGTTGCGGCTCGTGATTGATCAAAAATGTTTGGCAATTACATGACGAGTGTTTAGCTTGATGTGTATGGTTGCATGTCAGCATTGAATTTTTAATAAATATTGTTCATGACACACTCTCTTTGCATAATTTTGACGAGTCACTATAAACTATGCATTTTTATCGTTTAGGCAAATATAATAAATTAAATGTAGTGGATACATATCCTTTATATTGTTTGTCTAGTGTGGTGGCATGGTGGTGTGTGATCTCATAATCACTGACTGAGAGAGAACTTTTTATCTACTTTATTGTTTTGTCCGTCAAATTTTAGTTGAAAAAAGTTGTTCTATTAAAATATAGATCAAAAATAATATTATCAAGAATTTTTCATTGGTCAATTTATTCATCACCTGGAATTAAAAAAAAGGAATTGTTTGGACTCGATAAATCATTTCCTGTACATTTTCTTTTTGCGGAGAAATAATTAGAGGTGAAGGAGTCGTCAAAAAATATGAAACAAGATTCTTGCATGTTGCTAGACATTCTGTTTCCCTACATAATAATATGTAGAATACAACTGAGCGGAATATGTTATGTAAATAAAACATGGAAAGATATTATAAATTCTTTTTAATAATTGTAATCAAAAAAACTTTATTTATTCAACTCTGTCGATTTTCCATGTTTTTATCTTTTCCCAATTGCCCCCTGATGTGACACACGGAACTGTGGTCAATGTGTTGAGTGTATTCTTAAATCTCACGCTGATTTTTGCATATATGGCCACCTCTACTATACACAGAGACTCTCTGTCAGAGAGAATTGTAAAAGATTTACAATGCAGCAATGCTAATCACAGTAGCTTTGACTTTGGTGAAACACAAAATAATTCTAAACATTATCAACACACAAACCTTTTATATTTCCAATTGACTGCTCTTAGAATTTATGTGGGATGAGAATTAAAAACATGGACAGAATTCTACTCCATACTCCATTGTTCATGACACCACAAAAATAAAGTTTTATGTTAATCAAAAGGAAAAAAAATTATTTTCTTTGGAACATGCAAAAAATACAAAGAGAGAGAATCACAAGACAATAATAAAAAATATTAGCATTTTTGACATTGTATGTAAGAGGATAGGTCAAGTGAAACCTTATTGGGTCAGTACAGAAGTTAGTTGTAATTTATTTGTGGTGATTGCATAACAAGAAGAATTTTTGACAGACAATTTGTTCGTAACAGGTGATTATTATTATTAAAATTTCCTTCTTCTCCTTCCATACAAAACTAAATAGGAGTACGAGAAGGGAGAAGAAGACAAGACAAAAGGTAATTTTAAATTCAAAGTCATGATCAAAATAGGGATGCTTACTTTATTTTTATCCTCTGTATATGTATATCGTACATGTATGAAAATTTCTCTCCTTAGTTTTCTGAACTTATATATATATATAATTGTAAATTAAATTTGATCCATCTGTCTATTCTCTCGTCTGCCTTGAGGGACTTTTAGGCTCGCCGTTAATAATCGTTCTGACACAGCCATTTCATTTTCATTTTTGTCTATAAACATATTAATCGCCATTTCGTGACCATGGCCGTGTACGTGCAGATAAAAAGATGAAGATGTTTGTGTGTATACCTCAAGAAGAAACATATTTTCCAGTATCATCTCTTTCTATGGACTTTAGCTGGAACGAAATAGCCATGAAATAGAATGAGAGCCGCTGTCAAGTATTTGCATAAAAATATTGACTATAGAAATTCATCCAATGAATTGACTAAATGGGAATTTGTATCCCTCATCATAATCTCTGTATCATCTTTTTTTTATGTGCATACATGTATTGTGTCCAGTACAATGGGATAATTGGCGTTACATGTGTATATGGCAAAAAATGATTATTATTTTGTTTGCTTGAAACAACTTGTTAGACATTTAGTGGCTCTCTCTCTCTTATAATTTAATGATGTTATGCAGATTTTATGTATTGATTGTATTGGAAACCAGAAGCATATCATCATATCATCTGTGGAGTTTAATAGCAGACTGAGAGTGGCCATTAGTGGTAAAAAGTTCATCTGCAAAAATATCAAAATCAAAATGGCCAACAATCAAAAAAATTTTTGCATGTAATCTCTACATTATACAGATACAATCTACATACAAAGATTGACTAGACGTTGAACAATTTTAATGTGGTACACGTAGACGTCTCAATTTTTGTTGGATTAATTGGTCAACTAAAAATTTATGTTCTTTTATGCCTCATCAAGTTCTTCACAATCATTTTTAGCCATGATGTAAACAATAATTCTTTTTTTACTCCTCTCAATTAAAAATGATGGAGAGTACTCTTGGAGGATGAGTAAAAGTGAATAATTAGCTTTGAATTGTTTAGTTTGAGCACACTTGAGACTCTCTCAAGTACTGAGAGAGTCTCAAGTGAAGAGTCTTATCACTGAAAAGTTCAAATTAGCACATGATACAGCGTATGTGTATGTGTGGGATGGAATTGTATAATAGGTGAGTATATTTAAACTGTAACATTGTTTGACATGTTTTGTCATTAGTAATCTTTATAATATTCTATAGTCAATTTGTACAACTGACGTTCAACGGCATTCTTGAATTTATATTTCACGAAGATGTAACTCAACACTTATAATATTACCTTCACCCCTTCATTATTTACCATGATGAGTATAAATTGTATAATTGTAGCATATGAAATGGAATAATATTATTGCAATAATTTATACAATTGTTTGACATAATTTGCAAAATTTTAATTGTCTTTGGTAAAGATTCTTTAATTTAGAGTGTAATCAACCTGCGTGTGGGGTGGACTGAAATAACGTATAAATATTTGATCATTTTTAACTCGTGCGTTTTTCTAGTAAATGCTTAAATACATTTAAAAGTTTCGAAATATTTTACTTTGAAAAGCTTTGCCAAAGAATTTTAATGTCTTGTATGATTTTAAAGTTATTAACCTTGAATGAGTTTTGTGTTTTTAAACCGACTACTAAATAAGATGACAAACAGTTTTTTTTAAATATCTGTAAAAAATCATTTTACTCAAATACGTTAACTTTAATTACCATTTTTTAGCTAATTTTATGACAAAGCATTAAATGACCTTCACTCATGTCTTCCTATTGAGGTAATTATCCTAAAAAATTGATGGCATTTCAGACTCTTTTTCTTTATTCTTTTGTTTTTACTCTTGTGCGTTTCATGCGGCCTCAATCCCAATAAAAAAAATGCTGCACACTTTATCCATTAAATGAAAAAAGTGCATCATTTAATTTAAAATGTTAGAATAAAAGATTACTAGAGATGTACAACAATTAAATGTAAATTTTTCAAAATTTTTGCCAAATACATGAGACGTAGCTTGGAGTCTACTGAATTATTTAGTCAAAATGATTAAAAAATTAGAACAAGAATAATTCTGGATAAATCCGAGTCCAATTGACACCTCAATGTAATTGTGAAACCCACGCGTCAACAATTATGTAAAATTAGCGTTTTATTACTCTCTTTCCTTTAAATTACTGGCAAACCCAACTTGCCGAATGTACAATACACTATACGCCCACGTAATGAAAATCAGACAATGTCTTTTTCAGTAACAAAAAAAATAGGAAAAATGGTTGCTTTATTGCGTCAAATTACATTCGTTCCAGCGTTAAACAAAGTGGACACGGAAAAGATGGGGAGGGGCGAAGGTTACATCAGACCTAAGTATATGTACAAAATCCAGAATGTTTCTTTATAAATTCTTCTCTCTCGGCTCTGTTTTATGGTATTAGCATCAATTCACAGTTAGATAAAAGTCATTAGACACCTTTTGGTATTTAAAAATCTACCATCGGGTATTTTTATTTTCATATTACAGCCCAATTAGCAAGCACACCCACGGACTGGGAATTTATTGAAATTGGCAAAAAATTTACATTACGCATTTAAAAAAGTGCGAGAAAAGTATGGGTGCAAAGGAATACATATTATAAGGACTAAAAAACTGGATAATTCTCATCAAACCCACCTTTAAATTGATGCCTAGTTGTTTTATCAAGCTAGACAATATTCTTAGAAGGGCTTGCCATCTACATTTATAACGGATCTTGACCATTTTGGCAAAAAATCTCTCTTTTTTATCTCTAATATTACATATTTAGGTAGTCACAGGATATTTTTGTAAAATATTTCTATTTTAAGATAATTTTGTTGTTTTTTCTTGACATTGTAAATTCTGTTCATGTCCTCATGTAATTTTTCTAATGAATGTATTTGTCTATTGAACAACAAATATTATTTGTAATCACTGAAAAAAAAGGAAAATATATTTTGAATTTGAAATAATGTCTCATTTGCAATTCAAACTGTTCAATTTTGTAAATGTAATGCACAAAATGGAATAGTTAACCTCCTTACTGAAAAAATTATTGACCTCACTGAGGACAAATATAGAGTCAGAGTTTTTTTAAAAATAAGTTAAGGATGTTCATTGTATGATGAAACTGTTTTGTAAAAGTTCGTTTATATAATTAGTTTCATGTTTGTATGTACACAGCAGTAGAAAAAGTCCATAAGCTCACTGGCCATTAATTGTTTACTTCCACGTGGAAAAACCTTGGTTAAAAAACTTATTAAATTGACATGACCACAATAATGTCTTGTTTTTGACTAATTAATTTGATTACAAGTACTTTTCCACAGTCTTCAATTGTTTTCTTCCTCGTTGACATGTTATTTTTGTTTACTATTTGTTTGTAAGGATATTGTTGGACGACTAAAATGCAAAAGATAATTTTTGTATAATTAAAATATTTCAAGAGCATGCTTTTTTTGAAAAAAAATGTTTATGTCATATTTGTACACTCAATAGACAAATAAAGTCTGGTTAAAGTTGCAATCTTCAATTAGAGGTTTAACCCCCGCAAAAATTGTATGTATGTACAACAAAATATTTACGTCGTCATTCTCACTGCTTACTATTCATGTAGTGATTGCTAAATATTTTAAATGACTAGAGAAAGACAGAATATAAAAATAACAAAATGTTTTTCTCATGCTTCAACTAAATGCTTTGATTTAATTTAACAAGTGATGTATATCTATGAACAAAATTTTAATTTTGTTTACAACTTGATTTGCACAAGCTATTTAATTAACTACAGACGTATCTAGCTTTGGACAAGTATATAAACTCGAGACAAATTCAACAAGAGCATTCAATCTCAACTCCCATTTCAACTTGACAAGTCAGTTTTAAGGAATAAAATATATTTAATTTCAAGTGAAATAAAGTGACTTCAATTATTATCCTTTTTGACAAAGTTTACAAAAATAGTCTTCAGTTTTGTGACTAGTTTTTATCAAAAATGTTGTTTTCAAACACTGTAAGATATTTTAAAAGAAATAATTAGAAATTTTGAATCTTTTAGAAATAATTTTCAGTTGTAGTGAATTTTGTTATTTTTTTTACTTATAGAAAATTTCCATTGTCTGTCTTCTCGTGGTGACATTTGTAGCCCTTACATGGTCAATTCCAGTTGAGGAATCTTCATCTAAGGAAGAGCCAAAGGGTTCATCAAAGGAAGAGACACATGTCGTTCAAGTTCCTGGACATTTGAATGGAAATCCACAAGTGTCAACTTTGATGGACAGTAGCAGCAAGTCTTCTGTTCAGGCTGAAGAGTCTCCAAGTCATGTTCGAGTCAAGAGGAACAAGCATCCAATTCGATATCACGCCAAGACTATTCGTCGTCAATGATGAGACAATTTAAAGGCTGATGAACTGAAAACGATAATATTAAAGATTTCCATCAATTAAAAAAAACGAGTCATCCCCCACCATTAATTTTATAAAACTTATTTATATTTTAATTCAACCTTTTTATGCTTAACACTATTCTTTGCTTGCACTAACACGTGTACCTATACTGATATTCTATATGTCATTTATAATAAATGCTAAATTAATATAAACAAAATCACAATTCTCATTTTGTTCTCACTTCATCAATTTTTGCTCACGCATCAATTTGTTATAAGTAAATGATCAATGATGGCTAATGTTGAACATGTAATATTCTCTTCGATCTCTCTCATAAAAATAACAAAGGTGAAAGCATGTAGAATAAGTAGTACAAATTGAGCAGCTGGAATTGGTTGATATAAAAAACCCACATTAATTATAACTCAATCTCCTCATCTCATGAATACATTCATGACTTTCTTTACTGCACTAAAATAATTAAAGCTCATTTTTTGATGTGGACAAACCAAAGCCAATCAGTTAAACTTTCCTTGAAATAACTACAAAAATTCAGAAATGCCCTTGGAAATGAGTCGGTTTAAAATTTTAAGGGTTTTATGAAAATTCAATCATAGTTATTCCTAATACGATAAATATTATCTCTTAAAGTTGTCAAAGGAGAATCAAAGAAAATTTCATCTCTGTATATTGATGTACAGATATATATTCCATGCTGATGGGTTATTGACTCTATGAGAAAAAAATGCATAATTAGGTGAGATTATTTATTAATAAATAATAAATAATGTTCCAATAACTGTATAGAATTATCCCAGAATAGCGTGCTATTTATTTAGACAGTGACAGTCTGCAGACGAAAAGTAAATCTTGTTGGAAATAGACACTTTCATCATGCACTGGAAAATAATTGGTCTGATTTTACTGGTCATCACAGCTACTGTAAGATATTATCTAATATTTAAAATTATCAAACATGTTTATTCTACTGGTTCAAAAATGATGGTTAATTTTTAATTAAAAAAGGTCTCTGCTGATGAAATAAAATTCGACAACAAGTCATTGGATGACAACAAAACAGACAATGAAAGTCCAGGTATTTATCCCAGACAGGACAATCCTTTAAAAGGAGTTGGTCAGAAACTACAAAGTGGAGCTCAAAATTTAATTAAAGGAGTTCAACATTTTGTTGTGGGTGTACTGGGAGCTATTAATAATGTCAATCTTCAGAATGAAATTGGAGAGGCATTTCAGGCATCAGCTGAAGAAACTACAACTTCCGAATACTATGATGAAGAAACAACAACAATACCCACAACAACAACAACTAAAAAACGACTAAGATCTACTGTTCCCCCAGAGTCAACAAAAGCCCCTATTGTGGAAACAACAAAGGTAACTGGCTACAAAATTCGGAGACCAAAGCCAACAGCACCAGCCCCTGTAATTAATAAAGTTCCTTCTATTCCACAATATCAACCAATTGTCCCACAATATCCTCAATATTTACCACCCTATCAACAACAAGTAATTCCTGGCTATGCTCCACAATATCAACCAATTTATCAACCAATACAAGTTCAACAACAACCAATCTATCAACCAATTCAAGTTCAGCAACAACCATCAATTAATAATAATGTTCAAACCATTTCACCGGCTGTTCAATTGCAAGGTCAGGGAGTAGTTGCTTCTCTTCCAGTTGTGAATCAACAAAATCCTTCCATTGTTCAAGAATCTAGTTTACAAAATGAACAACCATTAAAATCTAATGCTGCTCAAGTAGTACAAGTGACCTTACCTCCTCCAACTCTTGCCGTTCAAAAAGTTGAGCCTGTGACCCTTCCCCCTGAGGAAATTTCATCAACAAAGAAACCAAACAGATTACAACAATTTAGTTTAAATAGAAAGCCAAGTATTTCACAAAATGTGAATAAACCAAATGTAGCTGCTACTAAACCAAGCACTGTTGAAAATAAACAAGTTCCCGCATCCCTCCCATTGGGGACTGTACTTCGACCCAATGAGCCAAAATATCCGATAAAATTATTAAAGCCAACTGCTGTCAGAACTTTGAGGCCACTTACTCAACCAGCTCAAAAACCTCAACGTCCAGTCTTGCCTCCTCTACCAGACTTGGCTCCTCAACCAGAAGAACAGACGGCGGCTCCAGTTCCAGTTGAAGTCACTGAAGAGGGTGAAGAGAAGGAAGTCACTGAAGAGACAGAAAATGTTGTTGACCCAGACGTTGAAACTGTTGTGGATGATACAAAGAAACAAAATAAGAATTAAAAAATGTATTTTTATGAATTTTATATGAATTCTTATTTTTTTACCTTTTCAAAAATTGCCCAATGTTACAGTGTAAATTATTGTTATTCATTTGTTTGTAATTTTAATTAATTTTACCTGCCATGAATTGTAAAATGATATGAAAAGAAAGGAGTTTGATCTGCACAAAAGAAAAATAAAATGAATAATTAAAAAAAAATGATTTTGGTTGTAGTGTGTTTTTATTACTGAAAATTTGCATACACGTCAAACAGAAAAATTGTCCTATAACTGAAATTGAATATTTGGTGATATTAAAAAATAAATTATATATGTATATACAGTTATTGAAAAGCAATTTTATGAGTTGGTTAACTTGAACTACATTTTATATATTTTTTTACACAATAAATTAATCAAAAAATTATTAATAAATATTAATTATACAGGTTCATTTATTTGGTAGTGTAAAATCCATGATGATAGGTTGGTCTATGTCCATGTCCATGGCCATGACTTGATGAACCCCCTTGACTTCCATGATAAGGACCAGGTGGATAATGTTGAGCTCCACCACTTGGGCCTCCTCCATGTTGAGATGGGTAACCACCAAAACCACCACCATACCCGCCATATTGACTACTACTAGATGATCCTAGACCAAGAAGGCCAGAAAAATAACTTCCAATTCCTTCTAGTCCTCCTCCATAAGGACGTTGGAAACTTTGGTAGTCATCTAGAGCAAAAAATAATAATTTACAGTTAATTATAAAATTCTAAATTAATTAATTGTACAATAAGAAAGAATTTAGTACTTGGTCTGTAGTCTGGGACAGAGACAGTTTGTGGTCCATGTGCATGATGTCCTTGACCTCCAGAATGGGGTGGTCCACCTCCATGATGAGGGGGTCCACCATAATGACCGGAAATGCTTTCTCCAGTATGACTATCTTGATAGACAATGTTGTCTCTCTGTCTATTTTGTTTTGGCTTGTTGGGATTCTTGTAACTGATCTTCTTTTTGTTGCTTGAGGATGAGCCAGTGCTACCACTCTTTCCCTTGGTCTTTTTCTTTTTAGGAGCTACTGGAGCATCTTCTTCTTCTTCATCATCATTCTCATCTTGTTCAACTTCAACGGGGACATCCTCTTCATTCTCCTCTGGTTCATCATCCTCTTCTTCATCTTGTTCGGGCTCATCCTCAGCCTCATCTTCTTCCTCTGAAACTTCCTCTCGGGGTTTCAAAGTCACTTTTTTATTTTTTTTGTTGCTATTGTTGTTGGACTTTGGTTTAGGAGAGTCAGCAAGAATAGGAACTACAGATTCTTGTTGTTGTTGTTTGTCTTGTTGAGAGTCATCGTACATGACCATTGGGAGGATTTCTGGAAGGTTGGTCAACTCTTCTGATGAATTCTCAACAGAGTCCAAAGGTTGTTGTTGTTGTTGTACTGATTGCTTCTTTTTCTTTGCTGGAGCTGCCATTGATATGGCTATGCATACGCATAGTACCTATTTTTAAAAATTAAAAAAAAATTAAATTTTTAAATAATTGTTGAATTTTAATTAAATTGTGTGTACAATATGTATAGTGAGTACACAGAGAATCTTATTGGAGCTTGTTGAACTTTGAACTTGTAGAAGAACCGTTATATTTTTTTTGTTGTTAAATGAGGTTAAATAACTTATTTTTATTCCTTACCAATATTATCGGTTTAATCCACGCCATTTTTTGAGCGGATGGGTCAACAAAATATCCGCTTTTTTGTTGTCAACAGTCTTAAAAATTTAATGTTTTCTCTCAAGATAATGTAGAGGAAGTGAAACTAAACTGAAGAAGCGTCAAGCTCAGCTCAACAAAGACGAAAGAGAGTAAAAAGCCAGTCAACTCATACACATTGCACATAGACACATAGCCCAGCATACAATTCTATAGCAAAGAGGGTGTAAAAGAGAGAGAAGAAAAAAAGGATTCTTTTTTGTTACTTGATCTTCTTCTTTTTGGTTCTCTTCCTCATTGAAAAAATCCACTAAAGAGAGTAAGAGAGGGAGAGAGGTCTCATATAATAATCTGCATTGGGTCTCAACTATAAAAGTTGCCAAAAGCAAGATTTTTCATTATGATGAGGACATGTACCCGTAGTCCTAATTCATGCTATAGTCATTCTGTATGAGATTCTACAGACCAGGAAAATTTGATAGAGGCATAAGACGAGGAAAATTAAGGTAGACAGGCCGAGAGATTTAAGAGGAGGAGGAGGAGGGGGATGAAATCCACCCAAACCACTTTAAAAAGATAAAAACCTGAGACTGACTGTGTGGCATGAATCAAACACCAAGCAACGGGTCTCGGTTGAACTCTTGACAAGAAGAAAAAAAAGTTGCTTTAACTCCACGCACTTTCAATCTTTGTGTACGCAGAGGGGAGTGTCCGTTCGCCGGTTATTATACACTATCATTTAATTTTTCTCATTCTATGCTTGGCTTGTTAAGAGAGAAAAAAATTGACTTGTTGCAAAAATCTTCTAATCTTATACACAAGTCGTCTATGACCATCTATCTCTTTAATCAGAACATTGGAGGGTCAAATGATGTAAACCATAACCTTTGTAAATTACGTTCTCTCTCTCTCTCTGGAGTTAAAGTTTAAAATGTAATTTATTATTTTGTTTATTGGTAGAAAAAAAAGAAAAGATTTTTTATGTACAGATAAAGTAAATGACAATGTACGTGCTTAATGGGATATTAATCAAATGGAACCAACAAAAAATTGTTGAAGAGTTTTTTTTGAAGAAAAAAATGGATAATAAATATGACGATGTAATCAGGCAACGAATGTGTCAAAAGTGTTTTGCGGGATTCTTTTAAGAGGATGATAAATCTTTAAGTGGTCTTTGGCCTTTTCATTTATTGTACTTTTTGAATGTCAAAAAAAAAATTGTTGAAATCCTTTTGCATTATACATTTATTTTAAGTTGTATTTTACACACTTTTAAAAATAATTATGAAGTTAGTTGCTTAAATTAAATTATGCGGTCACTATTAAATACTGAGAGGTAATATTATTACAAAATTAACTCTTGGAGAGGGACTAGTTAATTGCACAAAATTAATAATTATAGACAAATGTCATATACTACATGTAGTAATATATTCACAAATACTAAATTAGTTTGTTAACAAATAATTGATTGTGTTGTACTTTTATTTGGTTTAAATCCATGATTGTCATTTTGACTTTGAATTTGATCGCTGGTCATGCTTTAATAAAGTTGAAGAGCTCGTTGAAGCCTTGCCAACTCTTCATCTGCCTCTCTGTGACGACAAAAAAAAGTATTAATTTTTCAACCAAAAGAAATTGATTGAATAATGATGATTTTAAATTAAATAAAACTTACTTTAATTTTTTGTGGTTTTGAGCTTCAATGTCTTGTAAATCTTTTACTTGAGCTTGCATGTTCTCAATTGAATCACAGGATGGGTAAACTCGGTGCACAATTGGTTGTATGTATTTTCGAAAACAATAAGGACACTTTAACACGACAGGATTCAGTTTGAAAATGAGTGGACTCTTTTTTTCCCTAAAAAGATCAAAACTAAGATTTAAAATACTTTTTTAAAAAAAAATTAGTTGAATATTTATAAAAATAAATCCCTGTAAATTATTTATTGGTTATATTCACCAGTGCTTCTAATTGTGCGCTGTCTTTTGCCATCGTTTGTTGAGACAACACGAATGGAAAATGTGACCACAATGAATGATGACACAGATTTTATGATCCGAGCCCGTCGTCCTGTCCAAATCACTCCAACAAATGGCACAAATGAGATGCATATCTTGACAATTTAGTGTTCGGAAATTAAAAAAAAGATTTCCTGGTCAAATCTTGAGCGTCTAAAATTATTACTGTAATAGTTGGCTAAAATTACTGCACTCGCAACGTTCAGAAACGTTTATTAGATGAATTGGACTTTCTCCAGCATTTTGTTCGCCTTTTTTTCGTCTCTCTCTCTCTCTCTCTCTCTCTATGGTGAAAGGCGGTATGCAATTTGTATGACATAAATGAAATAAATGAAGATAAAAACGGTTTAATGATTATTGCTTTTTTTATTATTGACTTGTTCTTTTGGTTTTCAATAACAATTTGTTTTTTTAACAATAATGAGATTCGACGATACGATGACACAAGTGGTGAAATTGACAAACTTGTTTTGCACTTGTTTTTCAGTTTTGTTTTGTAATACTCCTCATGAAATACATCATTTGAATTTGTTTCAAAAAATCAACATTCATTGAATAATACCCCCCATTAATTATCATGAATAGTACACACAATAACAAAAATTGTAGTAATATTATGATATATAATAATGACTATTCGTACATTTTTTTGTTGTAAAAACGGTTTTAAATTTTGAAAAAAAGAATTTTAAAATGTCAAAGACGAAAATATATAAAAATATATATTTCGCTTTGAGTGGATCATGTTGAGATCTTTTTTTTTTTAAATTCGAATTTTTAAGGTTTCATTTTTGACCAATTTTTTGGGAACTTGGTTATGAACGGAAATGACGGGGAAATGTTGTTAATTTTTTACCATCCCCAACCCCCACCATAGGATTGTTGTTGTTGACCCCAACCCCATCCATGATGTACATGGACTGGAGGGGAAGCGTGCACCTTTGGTGGTCCGTAGTGGTGAATGACGGGTCCCTTATGATGGAAAGATGGTGGGTGATGATGAATGTGCTTTTGGGGTTGTTTCCAGCCCCATCCTCCATGACCACCTCCTCCGCCACCTAATCAAAAATTAAAAGATTATTTAGCATTTTTTTCAAAAAAAATCACATCATCTACTTTTTTATCTTCAAAATTTTCAGTGATTTACCTCCTCCGAATCCTCCACCACCTCCACCTCCACCACCGCCTCCGTAACCAGATCCTCCCCATCCTAAATAAAGAAAATAAACCGGAAAATGAATACACAAATTCATAAGGAACTCTAGGCCACTAATTCAATACTTGAGGGCCTTTTCTAGAAATTATTTTGACAGAAATGAAAGTGTTTTAAACGTACCCCATCCTCCATGACCTCCACCGCCATGATGACCACCTCCGTGTCCACCTCCATGTCCACCTATAATGACAAAAATATTGTTATATAAAAATACTGTAATGACAATATCGTTCTTGACATTTGAATAAAATAAAAACAAGACATACCTCCTCCATAATGGTGAATTCCGTGTCCACCGCCATGACCTCCAATTCTTATATGACTATTTCCTCCATGACCTCCCTTGCCCCATCCATGATGATGGATTTCAGGGCCCCAGAAGTACCAGTAACCTCCCTTCTTGCCACCATATCCCTTCTTGGAACGGCTTTGTCTGCTGTAGTATTCGGGAGCTGGAGAGTAATCTCTGTAGGTTTCTCCAGAGTAATAGTCTCCACCAACGGGAGCTACTTGGTAGTCATTGTAGTCATTGTAGTATGAGTACGGACTGTACCCATATTGAGCGTCTACTGCGGCGTAGACTGCTGCTAATAGCAGCACTGCCTATTTATTTTGAGAAAATAAAATATAAAAATGAAATACGAAAAAGAAAAAATATTTTTTTTTCAAAAAAAGAAAAAAGGAAAAAGACTTACAAGGTATGAATTCATAGTAAAAATAATCCAAATCCTATCCTATGGCGTTGATTGAATCGTATCAGCACAACAACAGAACAGCAATAGCTGTTGTTACCACTCTTAGCAAAAGTAGACGGAACAACTTTCCATTTCATCATGCCCTTATATATGAAAACCCGGGGGGAGGCTGAGATCCGGTTTTAATTCTCTCAACCAAACGTTTTTTTCAACCCATGGCAAATGGGAAGCCAATCCGCTTCTTTTTATCAAATTCAAACACACACACACACACTAGTGTTCATCGTAGTTCATCTTACCGGCCCCATGGAAAGAAGTGTGGAATGGAGATTTTTCCTTGGTTTCCCCATTGTACATGTGGGTACTAAGAAGAGGAGTCAAACAACTTGCCACATCAACAAGTCAAGATTTTTGCTCAAGATATTCGTATTATTATATCACTTACAGTAGTCATACACTACTTGAGTCCACTCTTGGTGGTGTAAAGTAACCATAAAAGTGGGCAAGTTCTTAAGGTACAACAAGTCGAAAAAAAAATCTCTCTTATGAGTATTAGCACACACACAAAAAATTATGAACATTGATGCGCATCAATTGAATGAACCTGCCTGGTTGTGATTCATGACGACAAATAATTCGTTGACCTGCCCGGGTCGACGTACCGAGGCAAGGTGAAGCTTATCGCCAAACTGGATTTTTGGAAGAAAACAGTTTTTTTACAATCCCCCCCTCCTCCTCTATCGTTCATCATGATCATCTTGTTGTTCTCTCTCTCTCTCTCTCTCTGCAAATCTCCTCTCTCCTTCTTTATTGTATTGTTGATTCCTCTTTCTTGTTGGTTGTAATTCTTTTTTCGCAGTAAACTAACTGAATGTGAATGAGCCCCCAACAAAGTAATCTTTTGCTCACCTGCAGAATCTAGACGATGATAAATTATGGTCATCAGCATCATGTCTCACCCTCCAGCCTCCATGTAATCGTTTTCCCCAACGCATCTCTCTCTCATCTTTCTACAAGAGTCGTCCTCCAGTTGTGCCGTGAATTTTAATTATTTTCTACAATCCTCCTCCTTCTCCTCCTTTTTTTGCTGAACTTTTCTTATTATTTATTCATTTCATTAGCACAACTGGTCAGCCTTAATCAGAATACAATTTTTATACTAATGAATCATGAGAATTTGAACTCTAATATCTTTAGATGAAAACAATATTTTTTTTGGGTACACATTCTTCCCCGATCCTTTTATTACTCTAAAGAGTATACTTAAATGTAATTAAATGATAGACTAGACACTTTTGCAAATTATATAATATCATGTAAATTAAAAAAAAATTGACTGAATATCATTACAATGGAAGGATCATTGACTTGAACTTTTTTTGGGGTTTTATTTAGTAAAAAAGGATTTTTAATCGTAGAAAAGTCTCATTTTTGTAAAAATTTGTAAATTAAATTAAATTATCAGAAATCATCATCACGTACATACTTTTATGCATGAATTTAATTTACATAATACAACAACATTTTTTTTGTAAAAACCACGGGTACTCTCAACTCTTTTTTAAAGAGATGAGAGTTTTCAACAATTTGTTAAATAACCACAGAGAGCATGTCATTTGTGGTTGAACTTGTGGTTTTTTACATTTTTGACGGATCAAATAATTTTTTGGTGAAACTTTTTACCAGTTATTACTTTTACCAATGGTGGCTGTACCGATTAGCAGGCCTCCAACGTTTGCGGTAATGACCTCTGGAATGACCATTGTAGCCATAATCCCAGGATGACCTTTTGGAACGATATCCATTCTCATGATCATTGTAGTCTTCTTCCATGACAGGGTCAGAATTTTCATCATTTTCAATAAACTTGTCCAATTTCAATTCTTTCTTGTGTCGAGAAGGCATTGAAAGAGTCTCATAGTCGTTCCAAGTCTCTGTTTCTTTCTTAGGGCTCTCTTTGAAAAGGAGAGAGGTTTGTAGTTTTAATTTATTTGACAAAATTCGTTGAGATGAACTCTTGTAATTACTCTGCTCATCTCCCAAGACCACTGGGAGAGATAATGCCAATAACATTACTGTGGTCAAAGCCTAAAATATAAAATGATTGAAATATTAATTTATTGAATGATTTCAAAATCAAATGAACCTCACCAATTTATTTCCCATGATGCAGGATGACTGAAAATTTTTGAAAGGACTATTTCGGAACAGTTTGAGAAATTGTACTAGACTAAAAATGAAATGCTTTTTCTCAAGTCTTTTTAAGAGAAAGGTGTAGGACTTAAGGGCGATCTATTTTTAAATCATGGAAAAAAATAATTTCTCTCTCTTGGTCCCCATTTTTTATGCCATACTGCCATACTGACTCAAAAATGAGCATATTTAATTATCTTCCGGGAAGCACTTAAGGCTTACATATTACATACATTGAAAGGAAAGGTTGTCTCATTTTCTGAGACTAGACAGAGACATTCCACATGGAGCCTTGATTCTTGATAAAAAATAAAAGGTTTCATGGACCTTTCCCTTCCCTTGCACAGAGAGAGAGAGAGAGAGAGAGAGAGTGAGTAAATAAGCATGAACTTTTAGTACTCTGATTTTAAAAATTAACTTAAATTAAAGTGTGATTTTTCACAATTTTTCACAATTGGAACAGGAAGAGATGAAAATTGGGAAGACACATGAAGAAAAATCATGCCTTTTTTAAAATCAAACAAAAATGCAACTCCTTATTTACGAGAGCATTAGCATGCCATTTAAAAAATGAAGGATATAAAATGTAAAAAATTTATACAGGATAATAGTCTCGGTATGACAACAAGAATGTCCACTTATCCTCCACCAAAAACATAAAAAAGAACAGGAAGGCATTATTGGTAGACATAAAATATGACAATGTTAAATACTGAGTTTGAATCTACCTTACTAAAAATCTACAATTCAACTTGTTTTTTACATGACAAAGAAAACTCTCAGTTAAGTCTTGGGTCACGTACAAGACAATATTTTATACTAGGCTTTCATTTTATTGTTAACTTTTAATCCATACAAGTCTATAAGTACTATACAATTAAAAATAAAAGGTCATTAAGAATCTTAAACGTTGGTGTGAAATTAATTGTTCTCTTTCACCTCTCTTGTGTAATACCCTTCTCTCATTACAATTTGATGAATAATTGACAAAGAAGAAATTACTCACCATTTATTTCATCAAGAGATTAAGGAGTCAGAGTATAATCAGTTTGGCTACTTTACACTCGTAACAAGACTTTGGAAGGGGTCATTGAATAGAAAATGGATGATGCAATAATTGTAGTCTTAATTCTTAATTGCCTATATCATCCCCTGTAAATCTTAATTATATAGACAAACATAGTTATGTAAAATAAATACAGATTTTTTTTTCAAGAGTGAGGAACCTCAAAAGATTGAGATTGAGATTAACTCATTTTTTTTATTACAAAAAAGCTGGGTTTCTCCTTCATATCAAAGAGCAAGAAGAGAGAGAGAGATGTGAATTTTTATAAGAGGATGATCATTCTTTTGTAGAGATGATGGTTTGTGCACAAAACAGCTTTAAATTTTTAGCCATACATGAGAAGAATGGCTGAACTGAACTCAAGTTCATACTCATTGTCAGTCACCGAATCCGAAGAAGAAGAAGAAGACCAGTTTATCCAGATTGTGCAAAGTGCAAAGATGCAAGATGAGTCTCATGATGAAGGTGCCCTTTCATTATTCATGATAAAGTCTTTGTCTTGTTAATTTTTTCTTAAATTTTTATTATACGCGTATCTTCAATGTGATTGCTACATTTAGAGAGAGAAGAGAAGGAAGATGAGGCAAATGCAAAATGTTGTTTTATCCAATTTTTTTATTCAATTTAATTTATTTAAAAGTCAATGACCTCTCTCATAGTAACTATTTACCCTCCAGGATTTTAAGAGAGAGAGAAAAAAAATTTACACAAAACTACATTCCACTACAAGACAATGCCAATCATTTCATGTGATAAAAGTTGTTAGAATTCTCTCATTTACAAACTCATCACGAAATTTTATTCCATAATATGTAATACCCTCATACTGGTACATAGTCTTAGAGACCAATCAATAAAAACAAGACAGAAAAATCAACTTTGATAATCATTATAAAAATTATTTTACAACTATGTCCGCTCGTTTAAACAGAGGGAGAGAAAAAAAATCATTTGCAATATTATTTATCCCTTTAAAAAAATCTCCATCTCTAACCGGTCTTGTTTTGCATACAGTAGTCTCCCTCTGAAAATATGTCCGTATGACCTGTATGAAATAGACAATATTTCCTAGAGTAGTTTTGATGATATTTTTATGAAATATTTATGGTGAAAAAAATATTTTCAAAGGTCATTTGGCAAAGCCCTATTTTTTGAATGAAAAATCTTAACTGTTCTCATGAGACTATATATATGACGTAATGAAAGTATTGCCGTTATATGAAAAATGAATTGTTTTTTAACAAAAAAAGAGAGTGTTATGTGGGGACAACAATTATTTTTGTATTTTTGGTCATATCAACATTGTATTGAGGCAATAAATTAATGGGGTATCGAATAAATTAGATAACAACAATAGGAGCCATTGGTCTATTCTTCGTATCCACCATATCCTCCTGTAAATTCAAAAACAAAAACAAAAAAAATTATACAAAATGATCAAGAGACTCAAATAAAAGTTAGTCTTTTGAATGAAAATACGTACCATAGCCACCATATCCTCCTATAGGATCAGCAAAGAGAAAGAAAAGAAAAGAAACAATTGATTAGACAATCAATATGTTAAAAGAGGAAAAAAAACCCGGGTTTTTTTACCCGGAAAATTTACGTACCATATCCGCCACCTTGTTGACCTCCCCATCCACCTCCTTGTGGCCAGCCCCATCCTCCTCCTCCTCCCTTCTTGATTGCCTTCTTTTTAGCTTTAGCGGCCTTCTTGGCTGCCTTCTTCTTTGCCTTGGCTTTCTTCTTGTAAGCCTTCTTGGCTCCCTTACCGCCTCCATGGAGATGATAGCTTCCCCAGCCATATCCTATAAGAGTTGAAAAGATTATTAATTAAATTGTCCAGACATTTAAAATAATTTGTAAAATGACAATATTGATTGATTAACGTACCCCATCCTGGGCTGTGATGCCCACCGCTGCTCACTCCCTTCCATCCATAGCTATTATGAGGATGGTACCCGTACCTGATGTATACAGGTCGGAAAAGGAATTCAGAGGGCTCTAGGTCGCTCTTCTCTCCTTCAGACTGTGCGTAGACAATTGCAACAAGGACTGCTACAAGAGCACCGAATGTTACCTGTAAAATGAGATAATTAGACAATTATTAATTAAATGGAAAAAAACCAACATCTTTGGGAATTTGTTGTTGTGTTGTTTATTGTGATGAAGAGAAGGGTGAGTGGACAAAAAAGTCAATGATCGGATAATGGCGTATTAATTCCCCCCTTGTTAAATGAGAGAGAGAGAATTGAATGGACCCATAGGATCCCAACGCATTGAGCGTCGAGTAGCAGGTTGAACCGGCTTAGGACAACCGGTTTTTCAAGTACAACTTAAAAGTTCAGTGGCATGGACGGGGACGTGAATGAACGGCGGCACAGTTGGTCTCGTCGGTATGCGTGAACCGTACCAACATACGTCATTTATTTATTTATTTTTTCAAAAAATTTCCTCTCTTTCTTTCCCAACGGAAAAGACGGAGAGATTTTTTAAATACTTTTTTTTGAGAAAAAAGAGACGAAGATGTGCACAGACAAAAATTGTAGTCACCACTGTTTTTTTGGAAATTTCACGTAAAATAAAAAGAGAGATTATTTTATAAAAAAGTCCAAATTTCTTTTTTGATTTTTTTTAGCCAAAGGAAAATCCAATTGAAACAAAGTCACAATTCTCAGCCATTTTCCGTCCAAGACGCACAACTTGAAAATATTTTTTTTTCTTCTTCTTGTCCACTCACAACAACAACAACACAAAATATTTCCATGTACTAATATTTCTTGTAAGAAATTTTTTGATAAAAATTTCTACAAAATAAAATTGGTAAAAGATTTTTATAAAAAAACACAAAAAGAAAAAGAAAATTTTTCTTTTTTGACTTAAAATTTTGATCAATGAATGAGCTTACCATATACTTGATCATTGTAGTTAGAACCCCTGTTTGGGGTGTTTAGTCAAATTAAAATGAACCTAAAGCTAACACGGACCAAATCCCCTCAAATGTTCAGAGAGGAATCATGTCCAAAAGCTCCCAGTTCTTCTTTATATACGCCAGGTCAAGTTCTTGAACTCGGTCGAGAAGAGATTAATTATACGAGGAGCACAAACCAAACCAGACCCGGAGTACAATCATCTACTCGTGCAAAGACCTTAAACCTGTTTTTTCAGATCAAATTTATTCCGTCTTCTTCTTCTTCATCTCTCTCTCTCTCTCTCTCTCTCTTGTTCTTCTTGTTGGTCACTCATTTTTTTGCCCCAGTCAACTCACACATTGTCCGTCCGGCCTGGGCTGTCCATTGCCTTTATTCTCTCATCCGTCCATTTTCAACCCCTTTACCCAAGAGTACAACAGTACCTAACCTTTTGCTCATATCATTCTTACTTGTATACATATGTATCCATCTTTCTCTTTCGTCCTCATCTTTTCTTCTTCCTTTTCACCTCAACACCTTTAAATCCTCCTTCAAATTCTTTTTTTTCTACAAGTGTAAAAAAATTGAGGAGAAGAGAAAAATTTTTTTTTCTTGAAATCTATATGAGACATTGAGCACCTTAAAAAACAATTTAAAAGAGTATAGGGACGTATAATATACAATATAATCATCATTTAATGCAATCATAACATTCTTGTTTCAATTTTTGCTCAATTTTCTTTTTCTCTCTCTCCATTATACTTATTCTTTACATATGGTCAATGTCAATACCTCCAATAATTTCTTGTCTATATCGTCTGATTGTTGGAAATCATGATCTATGACACATCCACCAACCACAAAATGACCACTATGTACATTGTACATATTTATGTGTGTACATTGTCTGTAAACATGCGAGAACATTTAAACTTTTCTCTCTCTGAAATTTTTTGACTTTTTCTATACATCTTTATCGTTCATCATGATGATGATGATCATCATATAGAATGTACAGAAGCTGTGAAAATTTAGAAAATTGTACAAGTTCGTTCCTCTCTCTCCAAGCCCGCCGGACGGCCTCAAATCTTTCGAGTCAAGGTCTACTCAAAAGTTCATCCCTCCCATGATAATGAGAAAAATATTTTGCATATTTTATTTGATATGTTTTTGTCAAAAGGAAAATTTATTTAATAATTAAATTTATTCATCAATTTTTTAAATTATCTTTTTTTTTTATATCCGTTGGCTTGGGCCTCATGCTTCCTCCTTTTTCTCTCTCTCTCTTTATTCCTCTTCAATAACAATACATTTTGCATATATATACAGATATTTATATTGCCAGATATATATAAACAGACATAGATTTGATTTGACTCACATTTGAAAAATTCAAGTCTTACTACTTCCAAATTGTGTGTGGGTATAGCCAAAATATTTTTCAAAATATTGGCCAAAGGCCAGATTTTCCGGAAACGGTGCATGAATAAAAAAAACTACTATATGTACAGAACAGATACTATTCAGGACAACAAACAGAGAGAGAGAATCATCTTCATTGACCTCCAACATGTCTTGATATTCTTGTATAAGAGAAATTTGTCTCTATGAATTGAGGAGAATTTTTTTATTTGAGAATGTCAAGAAAATTGACCCATTCATTCAGTAGTTGGGGAAAAAATGAATCCTTGTGTAGTCCTCAAGTGGGTTCTCGATTTCATTGTATAATCTTAACGTGAGTGTGTGTGTAATTGACGACAGAAACTCGTCCTCATACTTTTTAAAAAGACGAGCGGTCACTAGCCTATCCTGTTCTAATAGCTATTTGCTAGTTTTACTTACCTCAATAAAAATTGTACTCGTTGTCCTGTCATTTTAAACTTGTATTTATCCCTCCTCTCTCTCTCTCTATTATGTCAAATCCCCCATTTGTTGCAATTCCTTGTAACCACCTAAATCTCCATCATAAATTATGATGGGGAGAGAGAGAGAGAGACAAGCGAGTTTTGAGAGGAAGATTATTTATATTTTATATTGATTGTTGACTCTGTACAAAGTGTCTGTACAAAAGTTCAAAAGATGAAAATTCAGATTGCATACTAATTTACGCACATATTTTCAGATCATGAACTTGGTCCTCTTAAAAAAAATTCATTACCTCTATAAATGAGATTATCATGGTACGGCAGATTCACCCTTGGCCATGTGGATGTGGACAGTGCAATTGAATAGGGAGAAGAAGATTGAGTTGATTCATCCAAAGAGGAGAGAAAACCGTATCATTTAGACTCATCTTTCTAGGAAATGTAATTTTTGCACTAAAACAAGTTCTCTTATTTTTCCTACCAGTCACGTTTATTTGCTCCGGCACTATTCTTTACAAGTTAAATCCAAAAGTCTATGATTTAAAACCGTCTTTGGTTAGTTTCCTTGTTCATAATTTCTTAATCACTTTCTGTCTACTTGGAAAAAAATTGTCTAAAGGTATCATCCAACTGTGTAGAGATGGATGAGTTTGTGAGATTACAAGAAATAATTATTATTATACAGTGTGAGAGGATCATAGTTATCAGTCATCTAAAAAAAGTTGGTTTATGGTGAATGAAATGAGTGTACATAATAATAACATGTTAAGTGAGCATTAATGTTCCACAATTTTCATAAAGGTTCAGACTAACTCATGTTCTTATACTTTAACCTAAACTCTTTTTATTTTTTGTGTGTGTGTGGACGAGTTTGTTAGCCCTAGTCCAATGTTTCATTTTGTATAAACATTTACAAAAATTTTTGTTTTGTTCAGTCGAGCTACTTTTCACTTTGTAGAATCTATACATATATATTTTATTTTGTACATTAACATTATTATACTCTATTGTTGTTTATCATAATATTAAATGGCAAGAGTTCCGCGTCTAGTTCTGTCTCTCTCTCTCTCTCTTTCGAAGAAAATCCTTTCTACATAATATAATTCATTATATTGTCTTTGCCATCTGACAAGTCTGACAGGCAGAGTATTAATTGTGCTAGAAATTGTGCTCTCAAACTCTTTGGCTTGGTTCCTTCATTTTTGTGAACAAGAAAACAACAAGAAAAAAAAAGTTTATTGGGTTTATGACACTGAAAGAAAGCAAGTTCAGTTGGACAGTAAATTAACTGTATAATTTTCTATAGTCTCAAACTGTCAATACTTTAGACATTCTCTCTCTCTCTCTCTTGGTACACATTCATGCATGCACTCAATTTTCTTCTTGGGAATTAAATAATTTTTATTAATCCAAAATGAATGGAGGAAAACAACAACAACAATTCATGGTTAGTTTCAAAAAAATAATAAATATATGAATTCTGAAATTGTAAGAAAAATAATTTG
Source organism: Arrhopalites spinosus (assembly GCA_034700945.1). Taxonomy (NCBI): domain Eukaryota; kingdom Metazoa; phylum Arthropoda; class Collembola; order Symphypleona; family Arrhopalitidae; genus Arrhopalites; species Arrhopalites spinosus. The sequence continues at coordinate 26,483 of JAQIVZ010000715.1, read as the reverse complement.
TAGAGGAGCATGTCTAGGCAGAGAAAAATATCTCAAATTATGTCCCGTTATAATTTCAACTTTAAAAGTACAAATTGATTTTTTGGGAGGATTTATCAGTTGATTTGAGATTGATTCAAAAAATGTGCATCAATTTTACAAAAAACCGTTTTGATGGTTGATAAACAAGTTTACATTCCATTCCAGCTCCTTTTGTTGACAATTCATTGTGCAATGTCAAGTTTGCAGAAAATTGATAATTGTTGGCAATTTTATTTATGCATTTCCCTTAGATTGACCATTTAACCTCAAATTATGTTGGCTTTCTACTAAAAAAATATTTTTCAAATGTAAAATGATAACGGGACTACATATACAAAATGCCGAGGTGAAAACAAACTCTTTGCAAAATCTTACACAGACACATAGTGTCCTCTTTTTTACTGGTAATTTTGATGACTTTTTGATGCAATTCAAGAAATTAATCAGCTGACGTACTCACCAGTGACAAGTTATTTATTTGTGTCTCATAAAAATTCGTCCTTGCCCTTCTCAATCATCAACGTATTGTATCTGACCAGGCCAGGAAATAAATGTGCAGACGGGACGGGTAAAATTCCATGAACCAAAATGAGAGTGTGTAGAATCTACTTACACTGTGGATGCATTGTGAATGAAATCTCACCTTTAAAAAACTTTTTTCAAGGGCAGCCAGAATTAATCAATCCAAATAGTCTTGTATCATTATTGACCAGTAGCTAACCGGTTTTCAAAAAATATGTATATATAACTAACGGTTCTGATATTAGAACCGTTTGATGGAGGATGCCAAGTAAACTTCTTTTAGAAAAACCAGATGCAAAAAAAAATAATCAAAGACGACAAAAATGAAAAAAAAGAAAGAGAGAGAGAGGGAGAGAGGGATTGGAAATAAGAATAAGATTCTTTTATTCTTTCTTTTTTGTGATCATCATGTCTGAACTGGATGGCATGCATGTTAAAATTGAGACCCCTGAATGTTTTTGTAAAGACCCCAACAATAGGCTATTGCATTCAGAACAACAGCGAACATTTTTTTTTCTATTTGATTTTGAGCTTATGCATACACTTTGTGAGTGTGCATCTTCTTTGAGGGAGACTGACTTGTTTTTTGCGTCTTTTTGGTGTTTTGAAACTGGTTTTATTGACTTGATTTAGTTGATGTCATCGCCATAGGTAGGAGCATAGTTTGGAGCATAAGGGAAGGGCTGATCGTCAGTGTAGAAATGAATTGGTTCTTCACCAGACTCATCAACTTCAAGATTACGGGCAGCAGTTGAAATTTCAGCGGATGTTGGAATATCAGCACGTTCCCATCCCCATCCTATCAAATCAAAATCAAAGAATGACATTAAATTGAAATGAAAAATTAAAATGTTTTCAAAGCAAATAGAGTTAGCGCAAGCATCTATTTTTTCAGTATTTTGAAATTTTTCTACGAATTGTGGTTTGTCAAAATTTCAAAATACCTTTCCATGGATCCTGCCATCCCCATGATTGACCTCCCTGATTCCATCCACCCCCATAACCTAATTTATGTACATAATTTGTCAAGCTAAAACTGTTCTCTATAGGAAATTAATCCAGAGTACAAAAAAAAGCGAAAGTCAATCAAAAAATTTTACCTCCACCACCTCCATATCCTCCTCCACCTCCGTAACCCTTCTTGGCTGCCTTCTTGCTAACTGGCCAACCCCATCCATGACCACCACCTCCGCCTCCTAATTTAATCAAAATTTAAAATATTATTTAGTATTTTATCAATTTGAGAATTTCAATCAAATCAAGATCATTTTTCAGTGATATACCTCCGCCACCGCCACCGCCTCCATAACCACCTTCCCATCCCCATCCAGGTGACTCAAAGTGACCTCCTGGAAGATGAATGTGCTTCTCTGGCCATCCTAAAATCAAAAAGAAATTCGTTTAAAATTCAATTTTCACTAGAAATTCACAAGATTTGCATAAAGTAGACAATATAAAAGTATAAAAATTTACCCCAGCCTCCATGTCCTCCACCGCCACCGCCACCGCCTCCTCCGTGACCTCCATGGTGACCATGGCCATGATAATGGTGAATTCCGTGCCCTTGACCTCCCTTCCATCCCCATCCCTTCTTGGGATAAGTGATGAAAACTGTTTGAATGGGTTTTTTCCATCCCCATCCTCCACCACCAAAGTAAAGTCTGGCTTCACGTTCTGGACTGCCTGGGTCCACAGTACTGACGAGGCCAATGAAGGCGACAACTACTCCAATAATCTGAATAAAAATATAGAGAAAAAATTATAATAAAAAAATATTTCTTTTTATAGAGACTATTTTTAAAAATAATGGTAAAAAAAGACTTACGAAGTAGGTATTCATGGTAAAGAGTATGAGATGCACTCAATACGGGTAAAAAGAAAGAATCACAGTTTGCAGGTTCAAGATAAATAAAAGTGAAATGAAATTGAGTGTTGTGATCTCTTATATAGCCGTTGATGAAAAAACTCGTCTTTGCCAGGGTGTACACGAGTCTGGAGTCTGGGAGGAGTTGATTCTCTCATTTGATTTTACACCATCACTAGTACTCGTAAAGACTTAGGGAGAAAGAAGAATTCGAGGATGGGCTTAAATTCATATTTTACTTCATAGTCAAGAGGAGAACTCCAACTTTACGGGGAAAAGTTGGGATTAAATCTCATCAATGTTACAAAAAGGTCACTGATCTCCTCCACACATACACACACACACACACACAAGCATTCGTACACATTATATATACACACACACTTGAGATGTGACTAATAGAGATGAAAGTGGCAGGTCAAGACAAAACCACTACACAATTTTATCTATCGCCACCTGCCCATTTCATCCTCGTTGAACATGCTTTGAATCCTTTATTACATACTAGTGTAATTGGTATTCCACCATTCTTTTAAACTTAACTTTTATTCGCAATTCTCCTCCTCATCCTCTTCTCCAAAACATATATATAATATCTGTACAGGTGAGAATCCATAAAAACCTGTTTATATAATGGGCTTCTAAGTACAGGTTTACTAAAAAAATGGAAAAAAATATTGTAATACAGTTGAATAGCCCAAAACATTTCACTACAAAACATTTCCCTATATAGTCATCATCGAATTAAAATGTTACGGTGTGATTCCTCCTTCGAATCTCTCTACGCTACAATGACATTGATTAAAGATTAAATGCGTAGTCAACAAACTGTAATAAGGCAAAAATATTATTTTTTTCACAGTCTTTATAAATTGAACCTTTTTTGCCCTTTAAAGGAAAATTATTGACTCGTTTTCAGATATTTGCAAACGAAGAACAATTTTCCTCGTCAGACAAAAAAAGAGTCGAGAAAAACGGTAATACCAGGAGTCTAGTCTACAACTGAATTGTCTACTGTATTACAGATAGTATGTGTATTAGTATGTATATTTTGTATTTGAATGGATCAAAAAATTAATATAATCTGTCTGTCCATAAAAGAATTTTCAAGACATTAGCAAGTCTCTACATGAGGATTCCCCCATAGGATGAATGATTAATTACCCAAAATGAGACAATAACTAACTGCATCATTTGACATGAGATTGTCTGGTAATTATATATCATGCTGACCATAACGTACAATGACCCGCATCCTCTCTCCATATGATCCACCACTCCAGTGACATTTTTCTTAAAAGTTTATTCCATAAGAATGCACAAATTTAAAGGAATACACACACCTGTACAATTTTTATCCGAATATGCTAGACTGAAAAAGCCAATGACCATTCAAGTTGATGGCCTTGGTTTTGTGTTGTTTCTTGTAAAGAATTTTACATTCCTTCCATTCCTTGATTGCTGGTAAAAATCGTTGTTGAATACAAATTGTTCTTGTTCAACTTGCCATGAGCCCATCTCTTTCTCTTTTCTTTTAAAACATAAAAATTTGTAGTTTGGAAGAAGAATATAATTGACAGTGTTGACATTTTCAGTTGCTTTTCAGTGCTTTTGAAAATGCCAAAATGCGGGTGATCCAGTACATGGCGTCTTTAAAAATAAAAAAAATTGAAAAAAACTTGAAAATGTGTTGACATTTTAAAGTAAAACAAACACGTGCCGCTGCCTTCCCGTCTTGTAGGATAAAAAATTCTGTTGTCATTTAAAAATTAATGATCACTCTTTGGCAGATTATGATTTGTGCTAGAAATCTTCATTTCAAGAAACAAAAAAGTTTATGGCACTGAAAGAAAGCAAGTTTACTTGGGCAGTAAATTTTCTATAAACTCAAACTGTCAATAAATTCCTTAAACATTTCTCCCAATTTTCTTGCTCACCTGGTACACATTTTTGTTTTGTGTCTAATGACGTTCAATATTTCATGCAATTGATAATTTATTTCATAGGAATTATGTACCATAACATACGAAACATGGTTTACAATTACAAGTTGTTGGGGTCAACGATTTTTTATATATAAAAAAACTTGTAGACTTGATGGCCCATGATACTAAGGATATCTCTTGAAACAATCCTTCAATGTGCGTTATATAAATATCTATGCATAGGTAGGTATACATATGAAAAAAGCATTGTACGTACATGCAGATCTTAGTCTGGCTTCTAATAATTCTTTTTATTCATTTCAATATACAAGTCTTTTAACAAAATAAATAAAAACCTTTTTTATTTTTATTTGGAGTTCCACTCTTAAATGATTCACATCAAAAAACATAAAAACAGTTTTTAAATCAGTACAGAAACAACAATATAAAATTGGTGTTGGACATTGGTCATTTGAATACTTTAATAAATTCATCAAGTATCAAGCTATCATAAAGAAATTTATAAAGAGGAAAAAAATTATTCGGTACAAATTCATGTACTGAGCAACACAAAAAAAATTAAACAAGAACAGATTATCATTAGAACAAGATCATTTAGGAACTTTTTCAAATGCAAACAAAGTGTAGAGTGAGATTGCTTCCCACTCTGATTTTGATAGTGTACCAACAGATGTGTGTTGTGAATTTGACTCGAGAAATTCCTCAGCATGACGAAATTCAGCAGCGTCTTGATTAGAGTCACTTCCGCGTGCTGCGGGGTAAATCTGGTTATAAAACAATACAGAAATAATTTTTAATTTTATTCAAGTATAAACGGTATTATGAAAAAGTTAATAGTTGTATGTGTTATTATGTATTTTTCTCACCTCAAGCCCTTGCATCTTATTTAGTAAAAATTCACCCGATTTCTTTTTTAAATCAAAGTAGTTGTCAAAATTATACTTGTACAGAAGTTTCAAACCAAATTTGGATGCGAGACTAAAAAGAACAAAAGAAAGATTACACGTTATATAACCAAATCTTTGTATGGTAACTATTCCTTGTTAAACAAATAATTTTAGTATGAAAATCTCTATTTGGCTTACTATACAAAGCATGGGAAATGAACCAGGAATTCTGGACAGTTCACGACTGCAAAAAAAGTAAAACATTTTTCTTAGAATATCAAATTACTTTTATCAAAAAGTATTTTGATAAATACTTTTTATCTATTTTATCAAACTAAATAAAGTTTGATTCACTCACCTTCATCAAGTTTAAAATAATACTTGGCACCAAAAAGAGGAAATGGTTCATCACAGTCAAAACTAATTTCAAAAACTGGATTACTAAATGTCTTGGAACCTGCCTCCCGGAGATTTCGTCTACAATAAATAAGCAAAGGAAATGTTTATTAGGTTTTCATAAAGACTTTTGTAAAAAAAAATATTTTACTTGTCGTTAGTTTACTTACACAATTCGATCAGAATTTGGTATAGTTCCAATGAATTGTCCCCCAACCTTCAAATTGTCTGCTACATTATGAAGCATTCGTTCAACTTGTGTAAAACTTTCAAAGGAATAGTGAAATCCAAATTGTATACTAACAAGATCAAAACTAATATTGCGATTCGCAAACTTTTCTGCTAGGTAGTCCTAAAAACATATAAAAAATGTAATTTAGTCATTTCAATTTGAAGAGAAAAATTCATAAGTATAATACACTACAGTAATATGCATAATTTTACCCTTGTACAGTCAGCAGTGATAAATTCTGCAGTAAACATGTTATTTCTTTGATACTTTGCTGTACTATTGTATCGTGCTTCACACTGTGTCACACTAGTCTCAGCAATATCGGCAAAAGCTACATGAGCAATGGAATTACTCTTGAGCCATTTCTGAATGTCTCCTCCTTTTCCACAGCACATGTCCAGGACCACAAGGTTCTTTGATGTTCGACTCCTTAAAGTGTCCACCGTGTCTTCTGCTCAATTTAATCAACAAATAAATCATGTATAAACTCACAAAAACCAACATTAAAATCAATATAAACTGGATACTTACGTATTAGCATGCTCTTGATCCAATTGTTGCAATTTCGTAAAAACAAAATCTTTGATTGAGCACGAGCATCTTTTCCCTTCTCCTCCAGGTCATTATAATGCTTCGCAACGACTCTTGCGATTCCTTCTCCGGTCTCTACTTGTCGATACTTTTGTCCCGAATCCTCGTCGTCATCCCGTCTACGCTTATAATACGACCGGTCACCCATTTTTGATAATATAACCACAAATCTAACTGTCCTACAAAAATTATAAAAAAATTTTTTTGTCGACCGACAATTGAAATATCGCACCAACTCAAGGATTCCTGTATGGCTGATCATATGCATATATTATGAACGTGAATTATGTGAATTTATGTTGTGGACACGTGAAGTGAAATAATATCATCAAAATATCGTTTTATTATTATATTATTATGCACATCCATGTTTTAATTTATATTTAATAAATCGTGGTAAATTTGTCTTTGAAGTTTGCACGATGGCTTTGTGTTCACCCAAGTCTACTTTGGACTTTTTGTCAGCCTGAAAAAAAATCATAAAAAAATGAAAACATTTCACTCATATTTTAAAACTCATTAAATTAATAGTAGACACAATAAAGTAAAATAAAAATACTTACAAATTTTTTGTAGACAGGACAAAAGACTTGAAGCTTTTTGATAATTTCCAACTTTTTTAAAACTTGATTATGTTCATCCTCAGCAAATACATCGAATATAGTATCTAACGCTTCAGCAGCTACAGGTAAATGTTCTTCGTTCAATGGATCAGAAATACATTGAATCAAAAATCCTCCAACATTCTCCACAAGGACTAAATTTGTAGCCGTGACTTTTGCATTTGTAGCCATGACTCCAAAACTTCCAAGAATTTTCACGACATTTGTACGAATTTTCCCAATAGGTACATTTGTATAAATATTGCCAAACAGTTGAAAGACAGACTCAAACCAAGATTTTTCTTGTTCCAAAGGTACTGTCACTTTTTCCTCAACCCATTTTTGCATTAATGCTCTGTAAGCTGATGTCACGGCCTCAATTATCTCGTTCCTCCGGTGTTCAGTGCTATCTATAAAAACAATTTAATAAAAATAATGAAAATAACTCTCATACAAAAATCCTTATTCCCCCCTCATGAATTAACTACGACAATATCAGTCTCTTTACCTTTATTAATTTCTTCAGCCAATACTTGTAATAGTGAAGTCCATATTCTCTTTGCCATGTCAAAGCTAACAAGTTCACCCCCACCTGAGCATCCGACTAAATTTTGTAGAAAAAGAAGAGCAGTGTATCTTAGTTCATCCCAATCTTGTAAAATTCCTTTGGCAGAACTATGATGAGCCAATTTTGTAGATACATCTACGGGAAGAGTTGTCAACACTTTTTCAAAAATTATCTCCACAAGATTTTGGTTGAGGATAACTTCATAAACCTTCAAATACATAAGTATGAAATTTAAATAATATTAATTCTTATTTAATATGTGTAAAGTTTAATTAATTAAAGATACATATAACAAGTCTTCTCCTTACCTCGGGAATAAGTCCAGTTGTCATGTTTTCATCACATTCCATGGCATTGTCCTCTTGCAAATCGTCTTCATCCACATCCTCAGAATCATCACTCTCATTGTCATTATTATTGTCATCATCATCTTCCGACATTAAATTCGATAAAATCATAAGGGCAAGTTTTTGAAAAGAAAATATACTACTGACACGTTTTAAATGTTCTTCGAGTAATTCAGTATTCACTTTCTCATCAAATTCTATTTTTATTTCATCTGCAATTTTGCTCACTGCTCCACAACGATCCAATTGTACTGCAGAGGCCAAAATTTTCATTGACATTGAAAAAGTAGAAGGTGGAAGAACCAAGATATTTGCTTCTCTCAAATTCATCAAAATACCTACAATATCAAAATCATCATTATTGTACAGTGCATGTTAATAAAATAAACAGTAGTGGTTGCAATGCATTTTGATTTGTTCATTATTATTATTACCAACTGTTATCGTTTGTAGCATGACCCAATCCGAGTCTTCTTTCTCCTCTTCCGTCAACGTTCGGATCAGAATTTGTTGGAGTATTCCCTCGAGTTGGTCTTTATACGCCGCAATATTCTTATTATTTTCCGTCACACTAAGAAGACACTCGGCTACAAAACAACAAGAAATTTTTTGAAATTAATTTCAATACTCCAACGTGAAATATATCAAGTTTAACAAAAGAGCCTACGAATGCTTACCAGCTAGACAAGCAATTCCAGTTCCATATGTCTCAACGTTCAAACATTTTACTATCATGGGAAAGATTTCTTCCTTATTAAATATCTCTAACGCCTTTGAATTATTCTCGCTAAAAATATTTCAAAAAGAAATTAAAACAATTTATTTAAATGAAACTGCATGTATTAGTTAATTATTGCAACTGAATCAAAGATATATTCTCACCATAATTTCCAAAGCAAATGTACAGCCCCCATAAACACCGCAGATTTGACATCAAGTTTTTTGTTCTGTTTCCCATGAAACTTAGGCTTCCAGTCCCCTTCATAATTCTGTAATGCACAATAATATGTTGATAATTATATTGTTGACACCTACTATTAATAATAAATTAATACATATAAATATAAAAGAGATTTAGGTTATACGTTTTTAAATGCAACAAGTCAACGAATTTATGCAAAACATTTAAATTAAAATATATCTGTTTTCTTTTCAGCAATTGCATGTGCATCAAAGAACTATTCTCCCTATACCACATTATTAGAAATTATTCTACCAAACTAAAAATGAATTAATCAACACGACATCTTTTTTCATTGTAAACATTGATAGAATACATTAAACCCACAATTCATTGCTACAAAAAAATTTCACAGTCAAATCTTAGTCAGTTCACCTTTAAAAAAATATTTTTTTATCGTCTTAGCTTAAATGTAAACATTTAATAATTTACACTCTCCAACAGTTATTTTTTCCCCAGAATTTCTCTAGAGGCCAAAATAAACGATCACAAGAGAGATGAGAGAGGGTAACTCTTCCGTAGAAAGCTTCAAATATTCCATACAATTTTTTTCCCTTTCTTTTTGAAGCTTTCCTAAAGCTTTCCAACTTCCAAGAGACCATTATTTTTCTATACTTTTGTATATACTTTCACATATTTTTCTTCCTCAAAAAAAACAAGGAAAAACAATGGTTCATAGAATGCAGGGTACATTTTTCCATGTTATTTTAAAAATGACTCCAACTTGTACAAGTTTTGTAAAGGGTAGAAAAAAAAGAATCATTGTGAAACGCGTTGGGAGCTAGCAATCTAAACGTGGAGCCAATACATATGAGGTACATCAGCGTATCCTTTTTCTCAAGGCACAGTTCCACCGACATTGCTTCGTTAGAAGCAGATTTATGCATTAAAAGCTCGTAGGAAATACAAAAGAAAGGAGAAGAAGAAATCGTTCCACATGGGGTAGGGAGTTCTGCACCTTCCCTTGATATTATATTCATCGAGGATCCCATTACGTGTGTGCCATCCCCATTGAACTACAGACTGATCGTAACTGAGAATTTTATGCAAAAAAATGAAATTTAGAGGTCCCTTCAGTCATTACACATGGACCAAGTCCCAAGAGTCCCCTTTGACATCGTCGCTCTGACTTGAGTTTAACTCTCTCTCTCTCATCCTTTAACTTTAATGCTATGGGACCCATTCAAGTCTTTCTTCTCTTTACGGAATTTACCCAATATTATGTAGCGTTATAATATGTTACCCTATCCATCCATATATACATATATTCTTGCGACATTCCATGTATCTTTCATGCCCTTGCGAATTTTCCCTTCTTCTTCCACTTTTTTCCCTTCTTACATGCATACATAGCCGTATACCATAACTTTGAATTTGTAGATACAATAGGGAATTTACTCTCTTAACTACTTGGACCACTCAGCATCAAAAAATGCATCAAGTTTTTTTTCCATCCAAAAAAAGCCACGTATAAAATAAAATTGTCTTGAAATTTCAAGTATTACGCTCTCCCTTTCTTTTTTCAAAAAAAAACACAGTTGTAAAATATAAAGTCATAACTCAAATCAAAATTCGTCTGCTGTTTGTCATAGTTCAGGCAAAAAATGTAGAGAGAGACTCAATTTCTCAAAGTCACTCTCTACTCTCAAAAAATTAATGATCACAAAATGTATATTTGATTACAACAACTAAATTCTACTTTCCGTTATTAATTACAAACAAGATATTTTTAAAAGGAATTGTACAGTACATGAACCACCCAAAATGTTTCCAAAAAAAGAAAAATTCAATAATTTTTGACAGTTTTTTTTGGGAGTAAAAATTTAAGAAAAATACTCAAGACTCAGACAAGCACCATATAAGTTTGACAAGACACACACACACACATACACCACATTCTCTCATTTACATTATTTTGCCCGTACGGCAAGAAGGAGGATAAATTCCCAATGGAATCCACTCCTTTTTTTTCGTTCTGGAATTGAACGACTACATAGTCTACGGTTAATTCAACTGCCATGAAGCAGTTGACGAGACTGTACAGTTTTGTACGTGTACATAGGGAACGCGTACGCTTCAAGTTTTACAAGTTTAGAAAGGCTTTTACTCAACTTCTTCTCTTTGTCATAAGTCATAGAAACGAAAGAAATTGTCAAGTCAAAAAAACCGGGGACTGAGTAAGGGGCAAATGTCAAGATAAAGAGAAATGCTGAGGAAAACTCTCAAGGGAATACCCCCAAGAACAGAAGGGTAAGTAAAAAAAAGAAGATACACCTGCTAGTCACAAAAAGAACATGTACCAACTCATTCGGAAGCTCATACTCACTCTATTCTCATCTCATTTTAAATCATCCAACGACACCAGACAGTGTGTGAAGATTTTTACTTAAATGTATAAAGAAATATGGGGCTGACGTTGTAGGCGCGTACAGACATGCAAATATTACCATCACCCTTGCATAGGTATAATATACAATGCAGGGACAGAGAAAGACAAGTCAATGCAGGGAATGTGACCATCTCATAGAGTAAATATGTACTGTACTGTATATATAATACATGTACATCACTTTTTGCTCTCATCTTGAGTCTGAGAGCAGATGTATGTATCGCAATCACAATCACGCCGTCGAAATCCCAGGAGATGACATGAAAATGCCTCCCAAAGCGAGAAAAGAGCTCAGATTCAGGCCGTTATATGAGATGACTTGAAAATACTCACCCTTTTTTTCTCTCTGTCTGTCTCTTATCTGTATGTATACATGTTTTCTCCTCAAAACCAATACATACTTTGTCTCTACAGAAATAAGTATAAAGAAGTTTCTCTTATACGGAAAAAAGAGAAAATATTGTGATAACAAGGAAAATATATATACATTGTACAGATATATCATCGTTATGATTACCTTGTACATATGTGTACGAGCTATAAACGAGGGCAGCAAATATTGTACAATGTGTAGTATCAAGTAAAATTTGCAAGTATAGTTTTCTTGGGTTGAAATAACTACTAAATTATTGAACAAAGTAATGCAATTTTATACACTTGTATCTATTTTAACGGTTATTGCTTTTGACCTTGAACTAAACATGTCGATTAAATAATATTGTGTTTCTTTTTTGTCAACTACTCTAAAATATTTTGTTGAACAAAATTCTTTCAATAATAAATAAACAAAAAGATACTGTATAGTATGCATACATGAAGATAAAAATGAATCAAATTCTCACCTGCTTGAATAAACCTACAAGTGGAGTCATAATGTCCTTGCGAATCAATGCATCACAAACTACTGGATTGAGTGCTAATTTTCTATAAAAGAAAAAAGGAAACAAAATTATTAATTCAAATTCAGATATGCACAAAAAATAAAATTATTGTTGTTTACTCAAATGAAAATTTACCCTAAAACTCTTCCAGCACCTAATCGAACGGTCCCAGAGTTGTCAAGCAGCAAAGGAATAACATCCGTGAGAATGTCACCTTGTACAATTTCGTCGACAACTGTTTTACTCGTACATGCCTCTTCAAGTGAAAATAATCCTGACTCGCGATCTTCTGGTGAAACACTTTTCAACTAAAAACATAAAATTTCTATAAACAAACATGTTTAAATTTAATGGAATAAAAATATATTACCTTGTCAAGAACAGCTTCAAAATATGACGGCCCTCTTGTACCTTCAAAACTTTCATCCAACATTATAGAACTGATACTTGGTAGTCCAACAGGATTATCCCTATGCAGGGAAATTTTCTTGACTTTAGTTTTCCCCATTATTCTAATTTAAAAAACTACAGAGGAACCAAAAAACAAGAAAAAAATTTATTTTTTTCCCAACGTGCTTTTTTCAAGTATTTACCGCCTCCCCTCACTCGTTCTGAATAAAAACAATAGATGGGGCGACGATAGAAAACCGAGTCGAGCGATTTACTTAATTGTGATTTACTTTAATTATGAAGCCAATTAAACTATAATTTCATGCTTTTATGATGAAATTCATGAGTGCCAATAAATTTTTATTAATGCAGTGACAAAGTGATCAGTTTGGATGCCATGAAAGGTAAAAATATCATTTGACCCCTAGGAGAAAGTTGGTATTTTAATAAACAGTTTTTGTGATACCTTTTTATTTTGACGGTAAAATGGGTTTTTTTAACAATATCAATTAACATTTATATAACCAACAGTTCTATCACCTAAATCCGTTCTATGTACATTTATATATCATATATATAATACTAATTCTATAACACAAATGATTTCTGATTGTTTTACCGGCATGGACATGTGGTAAGTAAATATTTTCTAAAATGTAGAAGTTAAAGTTTTATTTTTCTATAATATTTTGTTCCAACTATAGCAATAATTATTTTTAAACAAGCGTTTAGTCGGCAAGTCCATGTCTTTCATAATACGTAATAGGGAATTGCCTATGCATACATTACATAAATACTTAAATATGTATTTAGTATATCGTCTATACTTAGTTTTAAAGTACATAAATGTAATATTTATCTTTGATTGAAAATGTTTTTTAATACTACTTTCCTGAGTAAATAACAACAACATGGAAAAGGCCAATATAAAGAAGACAATGACTTGACAGAAAAACTTATACAGGTATTAAGTACTTATATAAATTACTAACATTTTTCTTACTCTAAAGATGATTTCAAAGTAAATTTTTTGCCAAAATGAGTGTTTTTTTAGTCAGTTGACCAAAATGGAGACGATTTATCATAGACTACTTACCTAAAGTATTTAAATAGTAAAACGGATAATACATGGGATATATTTCACTACTAAAAAAAGCTACGTGGGCTTACAAATTGACAAGAGACAATGACTTTCTCCCATCAGTTTTTCTACCAAATAACAATGGCGCCTACTGCGTAGGTATAATATTCTTAAATGTACTTAATTATTTAAGTATAATTATATATATAATATGTAAAATAAGCCTAAATTATGCAACAATCTCCTTATAATTTAATATACTACATGTCTTTATGCATTTATCATACTACACAGCAAAATTGACTCCATTTTTAATGAAGTTTTTGGGGAAAATATGTACTCAATTATCTGTACTTTAAGAGGTCATCATAATAATTTTTTTCCTTTTCCTTAATTAATTTTTATGTACCTTTAGACCCTCTACTACAATTATCATCCGCCGCTCGACTATCATCACTACTGCCACCACTACTAATAGATTTTTTGAGCGGGGTGGTGAGTGACTTGCCAGTGACAAGTCTGTCATCCAGTTCATCATCACATTTAATTTTAGTTGTGGTTGGAGAAAATCTTCTTGTCTCATCCTCACAACCACTACTACCCCCACTATCCGTCCGTCCATGTTCCTGTTTTATCACAACAGATTCCATTTCTTCATCCGAGTCATCGGATCTATAAAAGAATTTTTTGGGTCTTTGACTTGTACTATGATGACTACCACCACCATTATGAGATGAATTACCATTAGTTGGTAATTTAATATTGATTTTGTAGTCCAGTAAATGGTCTTGAGTTAAATTTAATATATTTGTCTTTGAAATCTCATTATTATTATTATTGTTGTTCCCACCACTCGTAGTAGTAGTGTAGGGTGAGCAAGTTTCAATGAAAGCTTTTTTGATGTCTTGATGAGTAAAAATATGATTTTCTAATTCAGCTCTAAAAAAGAATTTCAAATGACAATGAGTACAGTCATAAGGTCTAGAATGGAGACCATGTTCAACCATATGTTCTTGTAATTTCTTTGCAGTGGTCCAAGCTGTACTACACATGTAACAAGTGAAGGCAGCACATCCCTCAAAAGTATGTTCAATGAGATGACATTGGAGTTTAAGTGGTGAGTCAAAATAAATATTACTACAAAGATGACACTCATGACTACTACCTTCATTCATGAGATGAGTTGCCACATGTGATTGAATCTCTTCTTCATTGGCAAAACTCATTTGACATTTAATACATTGATACGATCTTCGATTAGTCCCACCCCCACCCCTTTTACCTGTTGTGGCTGTTGATGTTGTTGTCGTGGTGGCTGATGAAACTGTCATCATTTCATCGGATGGAGAACAAGAGTCTAATGATTTGATGTATCTTTTTGGTGAAGAATTTGGCTGAACATTGGAGGACGATGATGTGCCGGATTGTGTTGAAGAAGAGAGAGAGAGTTGGGAGCCTTTACC
The DNA here is from genome assembly GCA_034700945.1 of Arrhopalites spinosus. Lineage (NCBI taxonomy): Eukaryota > Metazoa > Arthropoda > Collembola > Symphypleona > Arrhopalitidae > Arrhopalites > Arrhopalites spinosus. The sequence continues at coordinate 11,342 of JAQIVZ010000715.1, read as the reverse complement.
ATAACACTCTTGACAAACATAAGATTGCACTCCATTTGTCAAACCATTTACATTGAGTCTACCACTATTTGTTGAGGATTTATCATCTTGTCTCAAACAGAGACAACATTGACGTGTTGGGGAGGAGAGTGGTGTGATGGAACCACTACCATTAGTAGTATTTAAGTCACGATGTTTTGTATGAAATTTTGCATGCATTTGAATTTCAATCTCTGTGATGAGGGTTTGACGACATACAATACATGTCATGGGTAGGGGTGATGTAGCAGTGTTAGAGTTACCATTGACGAATGTTGAATTGCTACTACTAGTATTATTACTAGCACTAGTACTGGATTGACAATGTTGTTTCATATGAATATAAAATAATTCTTCAGTAGTAATATTTAATTTACACCCCGTACAAGTATTCCCCGACACTACTTTACAATGAGTCAATTTATGTTCAGCCAAAAGGGTGGCAGTGGGACAGACTTCATCACAAATATTACATTTATGTTTCCCAGTGGCCACGATTTGATGAGTTTTCATATGATTCTCTAAATCTGATCGACTCTTACAATTTTCATTACAGTAGGCACACAATAGACTCAGGGTATGATGATTACTCGTACTATTATGAGAGTGATGGGAACCTGACTTTTGACCATTTTTACTACTACTTATATTACCAACAGAGGATGACCTCTCTGAATTGAGATTCACTTGAACTTGGGACACGGAGTTGTTGTGGGATGTTCCAGAATTGGTTGTTTGAGTTATTGTTGAAATGTGATGGACTGAAACAACAACAAAAAAAAATATTCGTCAGTACAGACTTAATTCTAAAATGATGGTTTTTCTTTTTCTTAATTGAAAAAAGTTTTCTCATATTGAAATCAATTTAAATTAATTCAGTCAGAAAATCAAATTTAATGTAGATAAAGAGTTTTTATAGTGTTATTTGTATTTAGTTGTGATTTAATTTAATGTTAGAGAAAGATGTAGACTAGTTAAATAAATATGTATGTACCTTGTTTACGATGACTCGTCAGTTCCGACTCGTTGCCGATAGACTTGTCACAAATGTCACATTTCAACTCTTTTTTTGTGTTGCTGGATGAACCACTTCCTTTTTTGTTTGATTTTGTATTGTTGTTGCTCGCATGATTGGAATGGGTCGGTGGAGTCGTCATCGTCGTTGTTGTAGTGTCTGCCTCATTCATAACAGCTGTATGGTGAGTTTGCATGTGTTTATCAAGGAGAAACTCGACATGAAAAGCCTCATCACACATTTTACATCGAAACTGCTTTTGGTGGGTACTCAAATGAAATTGCAAATCCAATTCTGTGACGAAGGAGGCATTACACAGGAGACACCGGTATGGAGAATTTCTCAAGTGAGCCATTTTTACATGAACCTGAAGTGAAGAGAGAGAAGACAAAAATAAATAAAAATGTCCGTCAGTTTACAAATTACAAACCCCTCTTTTTTCATGTCCCTTTTAAATATAATAGACTAAACATTAACTATAAAATTCTGTTTTTTGTGTCTGCAAAATTTTAGTCATATCCTGCTCTCCCTTTTTTTTAAAAAAATATTTATATCATGACTTTCTATACCGTACATCTGTACTGTAAGTGCACAGTTGAAAAATAAAATAAAATAGTCATTCAAGGAGGGAGGGGGACAGGAAGTTCTCAAAAATATAATAATTTTTACTTATATAATAATCAATATTTTAAAAAATCATGATATTTATAATAATTAGCAGGTTGTCTCTTTTTTGTATCAGACACACAAACACAGAGAGAGGGTTGCATAATGCAAATGAAAAGTGAAATTGTGTGAATAATGTAAAAAGTGAGATTAAATAATAGAAAAGTAAAAATGACACGTACCTGGAATTCAAACTCAGAACGGAAAATGGTGGTACAAGAGTTACACCGGAAAAGCTTGCATTCATTTGAATGTTTGACAGCAAAATGAACTTGAATGGAGACTTTAGAGTCAAACATTTCCTTGCATAGGGAACAACGGTAAAGATGATGGGCATGAATATCCATAAGATGTTTTTGAAGTTCATCTGGCTTCCCAAATAATTTTAGACAGCTTTGGCATCCATACTCGGTGGTTGTGGTTAGATAATGAGCCATAGCATGATTCTCAAGTTGATCCTCTGATGTAAACTCACTCTCACATTCTTCGCAAACAAACTTGTGTACCACCTCCTCCAAATGACTTTTCAAATGAGTTCGGAATGACTCAAAATCCCGGAATCCGGCATTACATTGATTGCAGAGAAGGCTGTGAGGTCCAAGGGAGATGCTACTTGCAGTATTGAGAAGTGGAGAGGCTCCTGGTCCTAAACCGTGAACATTTTCATCGTCATCCCTCTTCTGTTTTTTAGCCGGGATGCTACTCCCTCCACTCAATGATGATCCACATTCTCCCTTATTTTTCTTACTTAAATCTGTCGGCTTTACTTGAGGCTCAGGTGAGCACACCTGTTGATTACAACCAATTTTAGAACCTTGTTTTCTCTTTCACATCTTCCCATCTCTTTTACATTGAAAGACATATTTTAACATGCTACTTGCCGGGATTTTCCCCCTGTCTCTCTACCTTTTAGCAAGTTGGAGATAAATGGATACAAAAATGCGTTCATCTCATTACCATTATCAAATGTATAAGTACAAGCTCATTATTATGGCTTGTATTATTATAAACATGAGTATGAGACAAGCCTATTTATATATAACATTGTTCTACAGTATCTAAGCCTCATTTAACTACAATTAGATGATTGAATCATAAACTCTTTTGACTGTATAACCTCAATATTTTTATAAATATGGACATACAACAAGTTAAGGAATGGAAAATGGAGACTCACCTGGATTTGTTTCCGATTCCGTGGATTGGCATGAAAAATGAGAAAATGTTCCACATAGGCAAGACTATTTGGGAAAGCAATAGCACATTGGGCACAAAATGAATTCTCCTTTGCCTTGGCTTGAAGGTACCCTGAGAGACTGTGTACGCTCATTGCATGTTTATGAAGAGCACTTAAACTGGAGAATTTCATTGTACAAAAATTACACGCCAAATGACTCAAAGATGACAACGAGTCGGGTGGAGACATTCCCGGTGGTGTGCCAATCGGTGACAAATGATTTGAAATCTCACCCAAATCACCATTCAACAGTGGACCTGCAAATTTTACATAAAGTTATTTTAATTTTATTTTTTTAAAAAAACTGATAAAAAACTAATTATCATTTAAATCCTTCCAATTTGTGTAGACAGAAAAATATACATTTTTTTCTATTATCTAATTTAGTTTTGTGGCAAATCATGTAGGACATGCAATTATGTATATTATATGTGGTGAGGAGATGTAGACAAATTAGTAAAAATTTTAAAAATTATCTTAGTTTAAGGTTCGGGAACACTAAACTTAAACTATTATTAACGATTTATGACTGGTCTTTTCCCAATAGTATCTTAATTTGCCTTTGATGAGGTATTTAAGCAATTACTCAGAGTCAACTAAACGGTGACAGTCAGACTGGAAGACCACCCTCAATTCATATTATGGACATGGATGACCCCATGTTATATTGCATAAATATTGTGAAAATTCTATTTTCATGAATATTTTCATATCTATTAACAGGTGATAATTAACTTTGCGTTATGTCAGACCAGGAATTAAAGTTTAATTATTAAACATTACATGAAGCAGAATTTCCAGAAGCAGAAAATAATATTTTTGTTATGATAACAAAAACGAAAAGTCCTCAGTGAACTCAAGATAGAAACTATAATTCTGTCCATCATGTAGACTCTACATTGTAGAGTGACTACTTAACTATAGATGAAAAGATAAATGTGAATTTAAAAAAAATATTGAATTACCGTGCATAGCTTGAACATGAAGTTGTAGCGATTCCATGGTAGTGAACGAGTCCTTTGTACAGTATATACAGGCTAATTTAGGAATAGGGAAAGAAATCATGAGTCGTGGGGAGGTTTGGTCCATGTCAGAGCTTCTGACCCTTGATGAAGGGGACGTTGAAGGGGTCTTGGGTGAGCCGGACATTCGTTTATTGCTGACAATTTCATTCTTTTCGGGTGGGGATGAGGAACTAATTGGTCGGTGATGGTGTGAGACATGGGCCTACAATTAATTTAAATTTATATAAACTATTTTATAATTGACATCTTAATTTTAGCCTCCATCATCTACAAATATGAAATTGTGTTAATTATAACAAAATAAAAATAAATGACAAATAAATTACCTGTAATTCCTCTCCAGTAGAAAAAGTTCCAGTACATTGAAGACAACGAAAAGCACCAGGACTGGGGGAGCTGTCTACAGACTCCTTTTTATGATTTTGCATGTGAGACGTAAGGGCCGCCGCTGTATTATACCCTCGATTACATATCACACACTGAAAGGGCTTTTGATGATCATGCGTTTTCATGTGGATTTTGAGATGGTCACTATTACAATTTAAAAAATTTAATTTAAATCATACAATTAATTTAGGCTCACCAACTAAAATTCCTAATTAATTTCTACAATTAAAAATAAAAACTCACCTCCTAGAAAAGGCAGACTCACAATGAGGACACCGGTACTTTTTATCACCCGTGTGGAGTTTAACATGACGATCCCGGCTTCTCTTGTGCTTAAATAAGCGTTGACAGAAATCACATTTGAATGGCATTTGGTCGCTGTGACTCTGTAGAAAAATAATTGAGAAAAAAAAAACTTTATCAAAAATTTCTTTCACCACAAAAAAAAATTCAATCTTGTCTTCACTCCCTAAACCTTGTGAATGTGAAAATAAGAAAGAGTTTAAAGTGAAAAGCCTCAATTTTACTGTAACTGAGTCTATTTTAGAATTTAGTTCAGTGAAGAAATTAAAAGTTTAATAAAGCGGAATAATCAACATGATAACCTAACATTACATATATGGAAAAAGGTATAAAAATAAATCCAAAAGTATTCTCCATTAGTCAATTAATGGTTCAAGTGAACTGTAACGGACACAACTTATTAAAATTTGAGAAACGTTGAACAAGAGACATGCATTAATTTAAATGAAGAGGAGGAGACTAACTATCAAATATTATGTATTAAAATCAAAAGAGAGACAACTTTAATGTTGGACAACTGATTATGACAAAATTCAGTCATATGTGAAAGAAACTAGTAAAGGTCATTTAGTTAAAATATTCTCTCCAGAAACGATCCCCTGTACAGTTTGAAAAACTACCAGAATTTTTATAAGACTTACAGTAAAACCATCAAACTATAAGCCTAGTGTATTAACTACAGGGCCATAATTGGATTGTAAGTCATTATTGTTTCTAAAACAGTTTTATGTTTGAGAAAAGTAAAAGAGGTTGCGGATAAAAGTTTTTCTTTGTCAGGCAAATAAATTGTCAAAAGATAACAGTTTTCACTCTAACTAAGAGTGTCTCCAGTGTCATTGGTTCAACTAAAATTAAATTAAATGAGAGAGAAAACCCCCTACAAAGTGTGTACAAAGTAGAGTGTCACTTTTAAAAATCCTAGACCAGAGTTTCAGTTTAATTTTCACAATATTCTTGGACTAATTTATAATCTCCTCATTATAACTAAAAGTATGAGCAAAAGGTAAGAAAAAATCTTTATATTCATCATATTTCAAAAATAATCATACATGTCCATCCTCCTCCTACATAACAAAAACTCTGTCATATACACAATACAAGTAATGTAATAGATGGTAAAACTCTGGGAAAAAGTCTTTTGGAGAAGAGGTAAAGTACAGGAGAGTTTTTCAACAAGTTCGAGTCATTCATGGAAAGTACATACATTTTTGTTAATATTACAAGGCAAAGTAAAGGAGGTTTTGGAAAACATTATCACAGCAATATACCTCCAATGGAAAGAAGAAAAATAGTTTATGAAAATAATATTATGGGAGACAGGAAAGGACACCCAACTAGAAGTTTATCAGCACAAGACAAGTCAAAGTGCATCCTACCATCAACCATAACATCAGCGAGACCCTAAAGTCGTCAAAAAAAGGTCTTTTCTTTTCCATCAATAATATTTATCACTGCTTGACATCATGGTCCAGAAAGCTCAATCAACAGTCAAGATACATGTACACCATGTCATATGGAGTATTCTTATGTTGGTTTATATGAATCAAACAATATTTTATGAGCAATAGTTTTAGACATTGGGCAGTCTATAGACTAACTCACATATCTTATAGTCTCTAGGGAGTATCTAATGTGCTTGTGTATATGTACAGAATATTTACTTCCTTCTTCCATTATTTAAGTCTGGAGAGACTGACTCAATGTTTCTCTCATTTTCTCACTAAAAGTCCCTTTCCCACTAGATTCCTTCTCTCTCTCTTGTCTATCTCTTTAACAAACACAGACACACATTTATATTTCAGTTTTATCCCTCTCCTCAGTCCTCAAACTTTATATGAGTAATGATCCTCCACACTCAAAACAGTATCATTCATTCATTCCTTATTCTGAGACAGAGTCAGATGACACAAAATAAATTTTTTTTCCATCCCTCGTTCCTATTTAAGGGCACCCAGTATCAGTAATCAGTAGTCCCTATGTATTTTTTGTTCAATTCAACAATGTCAAAGTTATTTTAGACTAAAGACTCATTTTTTTTTTTTTACTTTTTGCCTAATTATGATTAATGTTAAGTATGATGGAGTTGAGTGGTGAAAAAAAAGAGACGAGGACTTTAATTTTTACCTGCTCGTGTTTCTTCAGGTAAGACAGACGAGGAAATGCTTTTGGACAGAATTGACAAGCATACGGTGTACTCTCAGTTGGTCCAATGGTAAAATTAACCTCTGGATCATTCCCCTCTGTCGTCAGACTATTGGGTGTTGCACATGAACTTGGCGACAATGAAATTTGGTCTTCGTCACCCGTCTCTGAATTCCACGACAAACTTGGCTCTGTCCCCAATGTATCTGTCAACAAAGAGAGAGAAAAAAAAAATGTTATTTTTCAGTCCATTTAACTTCACTCTTTAAAATCTTTTAGACATAATGCATCATCATTAAGAAAATTAAAAACTAAAATTGAGTGTATTACTTTTAAAGTGACTAAATTAATAAATTAATATTTATACTATGAAGGGAGTTTGACCACAATTTTTAAAATAACGTTTTTATATACCCTATGTATGTACATGTACATGATTTTTTAAGAAATAAAGTTATCCATGATGACACATCAACTGTATCAAAAGAATTTGAGGGCACAAATATGGTTTGGATGGTGATAGGTCCTCAAAAAAAATAATGCATTAATTCATGTAAAATACCCCTATCTTATATACATGTGATGGAATATTTTACATATGATGTGTCCCACTTGCTCTCTCCCTCTCTCTCTCTCTCCCTATATCTTACTTCCTATGATAATTTTCATAAAATATGTCTCATCAACGCTTTATCCTCTAAGGCTAGACAAAAAAAGCTCTTCTTTCTTGACACTACATTATAAATCCGACGATTATTCATCCCAATTTTTTAATATACGCCCTACACTCTCCAAAAGTCTTTTCAGAGACAGCTCTAGAATTTATTATATGAAAGACATTAAAAACTATATAATTTGATTGACTTTGAAAGATTTTGTATTACATAATTATTTATAATGACAAAAAAAGTCATTGTACTATTGTTAACCCTCATTTCTTGTATATGTATCAATTTTAATATATATAAATTAATGACACTCGTTCTCATAGTACAAAGATGAACCCTTACCGGTAGTCTCCTTGTTAGCTTGAATTTTTTCAATGAGAAGCTCTAATTTACTACTGTTCCCTTTGAACAACATTTTAATTAAACATGGTTAAGGTGCTCTAGGCATAACTATTTGTAGAGCCACAATATTGTCATTTAAATTTTATTCACTGACATTTCATTTAAAAGAGAGAGAGAGACAGAGACACTCACAATCACAAAAAAATTATATAGTACAAAAAACTTGATCACATTGTTAATGTAAATGCAAAAAAGAAATGAAATGCGTAGCTGTAGTTTGTAAGTTTTCCAGATCCTCCACAAAATTTTGAGACTCAACACGTTGTCACTTGCTTATCAATCATTCTAGTGATGGTTTGACAATTGATCCTAATTGTGTCAAAATGTCAACTAATAAATCACAAAATTGTCTCTCTCTCTTTTTTTCTTGTTGGTTCATTTATGGAAAGACAAACTGATACTTGTGTAAGAATTGGTGAGGCTAATTGGTCATATCGTTTGAAAACTGTCATCACGTATAATAATATTATGCAAATTTTGACGGAAAAGGATGCGCAGATAACTATCACAAGGCACAAGAGGACCACTTGTTGCCTCCTTCTCAGTTCTTACATGACAAAACTTGCTCTTTATTTTCAAACCAGACACATACACACAAAGAGAGAGAGAGAGATACTCTTCCTTTCATGTGTTTTTCTCTCTTGTTTTTCTTTGAGAGGTGACTTTTTTGTCACAAATTCTTTTTTACATGTTACAAACAAATGAGACAAGACGAGAAGAGGACGGGGAGAGTAGAAAAAAATTGGAGATATGAATGTTACATGTTAGAATACGGGCAAATCCATGCAAAAATACAATACACAAATTATTCTCTATAGAGTCAATCATAAAATCTTCATTTACATTCAATTGAGAGTTGAAGACAAGTCACACATGTACTGAAATTTCTTCAATATTTTTTTCATTAGAAGAATGGGAATTATTTTTTTCTAGTGGGTGGTGTATTTTTTTTTCTTGTGGATAGATTGAATCGTATTGTGTGGGTGTTTGTATTGGAAGTTGTTTTGAGTACACAGAGGGTCATATACACGTTGTATGGTTGCTCAAGTGATTAGGCATGTGTCTAAGAGGATACAAGATAAGCCAAGATAGTGACGAGAATTTTTGTCACACACACCACCACTTGTACTTGTACTCAAGACAGAAAATTGGAGAGAGAGAGAGAAGAGAATAGATCACCCACACATTGGATCAAGAAAAAAGGTTCATGCTAGAGTTTTTGGAGAACAATGGGACTAATCCAACGAGGAGCAGGTCAATCGATCAAAAACTGTGATGGGAGACTGACGGAGAGTGACTCGGTTTCTATCGTTTTTCTTGTGTGTGTGTATGTTTTTGTACATTCGTTTTTCTTGAGCACTGTATCTTGTACATAGAACACCACCACACATTCAGATAATACACAAGACGCAAAAACACAACAATAATATGGACACATACATACCAACACTAAGAGAGAAAAATTCTCTTGACTTGCTGTCTCTCTCCTCTCTCAACACACACTGACTCGACTATACCAAGTTTACAATAAAAAGGAGAATAGTCAATTGGAGAGAGAGACTACGAAAAGACGACGATGACAACGACGACTCTTCTTCGTTGGGTCCTTGAATGTATCTATTTGGAAATTGTATTGCTTTGCCTACTATATATATATATATATATATAATGTGGATGGGATGGATTGAGATAAGATTCCCCACTGTGTCTTTGGTTGGGTCAGACAGACCCTCCACAGAAGCTACAAGATTAAGTTCAGACACAGTCAGCTTCAGCTTTTTTGGATAGAGAGAGAGAGAACTTTTACATAGACGATATCGCAAACACAGCCGAAGACCAACTGTTCGATGTACTTGGTGAACACATATGGAGAGAGGCTTCAACAATCACCCTCACCTCCTGCCGCACGTTTCTTTTGGCTCTTTACATTTTATCCTCATCCCAAATCCTGTCTCTCTCGTGGTCTCAGACCCAGGCTCATTGGCTTTGAAACCACACCACGTGGAAAAGAACCAAGTCCCTCATCGCTCTTAAGGACACCCACCCCTTGCACAATACTCTTTTTTTTGGTCAGTTTTCTTTCTAACGAGCATATAATATATTTCTCTCTCTCTCTCTCTCTTTCTCTCTCTTGGCCATTCATGAGTCCACGATTGTTTCCATTTGTGTACATATGTGGAGGAATTATTAACAAATTGTTATGTGAGTCATTCGGAAAACCATTTTATAGTTGTTTTTTAACATGATGAATTTTTATATTTATCCAAATGTTTCTATTTCAATTACAACCCAAAGTTTTATTACCTTTTTTTCTATTTGTGAACTCTACCTCTGTACAATAGTCGGACTACAGCAATTTTCAATAAATACAGTAATATTTTTTTTAAAAAGCTTTAACTTATATTTATAAAAAGAAAGGTCATCCTTGTCTTTGTACGGGGCCGCATGTCACCCCACAATTTTTGACAATAAACAACGTTAGGTTATTTCCGGAGTACACAACAAATCATCATAATCATAGCATAAACTGCGTAATCATTAATTACAAATTGTGTTGTGTTGACTTGTTATTTTTTTTGTAGATTATGGAAGCATTAACAACCACCCTAAAATCAACAGTGCATGTGATGTGAGTGAGGATAAAAGTTTACTTAATTTTTAGTCTATATGTGTATGTGTACAATGTACATAGAAAAAAATAGAAAAACAATATTCAATTTTGTACACGATAACCAGCTCATCTTTTTTGGGTTTGGGACAACAAGATCTACCACAACTCGATTCTTCAACCAACATTCACCCCTTTCATTAGAGCTCTATGAAATATTTTTCTATCATTGACAGCACAGTTGGACTGCATAGTTAGTCTCTATCTCTCTCTCTCTCTCTCTGATGGAAATTCACCTCTGCATAATTATGAATGTCGCAACGAACAATTGTGTACATGTAAGCACATTGTACAAGCTCGTAAGCCTACTCTCGTACGTTTCTGGACATACATGGACATGGAGTTTTTGTTTATGTACATACATATAAGTATGTATGTTACATAGGCGGTATTCGATCTATGACTCCCAAGGCTGGTTGAATATATTTTGGTGTTTTTATTCATGGAGCTGCTGAAAAACAACTTACACGTACACACATACTAGTACAGGGTCCCACATAACCTCTTGCTCCCCCTCTAGAGCCTAAACCACAAGCATCAGAAAAAATCCCAAATTGTAGCTTTGTAGAGCTTTCAATTCTACATCTAGCCCCCCTACTTTCATTGACCCAGGTCACAGGGTGTTGTCGTAATTAAATTTTCAAAAAAGGTCAAAACAATTTTGATTTTTTGTGAAAAAAAATTCAAAATGTTCTTCAAAAATTTTTTTGACAAAAGTAAAAACTAGATGTTGCAGCCCATTGAATTTTATGCTTACTTGAAAAATTTCGAAGCATTTGGTCACTGTTTGAAATTTCTAAACATAAAATTT